>VOMN01061344.1:0-10844 GCA_014899125.1 Orchestia grillus
TGTAAACCTGTATCTGATGTAAATTACTTGCGCTAAATAAATGTTTCCAAAGTTTCCAAATGTTTCACTTGAGCATTGCCTCGAGGTAGTCATCTATTGCAGTTTATGAGTGAAGAGTCATTAGACTTTGGCCCCTCTAATTTCTAAATAACATGGAAAGGTATTTTCAATATTCTTACGAGGGCTATTCATAAAATAACTTCCATTTATTCAAAAAATGCGAATGCAGTTGAAGAATTGTTGTATTTTGAAAGTACACACACTAGTTTATTTTTCCACATAGTTCCTAGTCGCATCTCGAGGCACTCGTCGTAGCGTTCGACGAACTTTGTAATTCAAAATGTTTCCTGTCCTGAATTTCTGATCGCACCGCATGATGATGCTGGAATACGTACATGCAGGGAGATGCTTCAAAAATAATTGATGCGCTCTCTTTTCCACTATCACAGAGCTTAATTATTGGGCTCTTCTTGGAAAATTTCTTCTTGGAAAAAGCATCACGGCTAAACAATGTCTGGATTTGAGCTGCCTGAATACCCTCATAGTTACATGAAGTTGTACATACCGTCGTGGGCAGCACATTGATGAAAAAAATATTGATAGATTTTTCGGTGCTCCCTTATGTCGCTAGTCACAAAAGCAGCACCCAAATTTGAGGCATTAATGTGTTACGACACTTGCACGTGTACATATGTAATGCATATGTACTTTTGTACGCACATACGTGCACGTCACATATAATGAGATGTACATGTATGCATGTAAATACGGTACCGTAACGCGCCCAGCTAAAGTCTACGGTATTTCACTCGAAACTTTGACTTATTCGGATCATCCAATAATTTTTTTGATGGACGGCAAATAGATATGTTTAATAAATGCAACATACTTTCATGTAACTAAACAACCGGTAGTGCCTGATTCTACGTATCAATAAGGCTTTCTATAGTTATGAATGTGAAACTGTATTCAGAAAGTTCTACATTAATACACCGATCTATTAAACTTAAATCACACTTCATTGCAAAAGTATATTCGATTCAACAGGGTTTAACTCTCTCAAAACATAAACATGCACTTTCGGTATGAAAGTGCAAAAAATTCTATTTGTGATGCAATAGAATTCCCTTCCACTGATCTGACCTCAACTACATGCAGTCAATCCGTTCAAGAATAAGTACTCGTATAGAACTTTCCTACTTCTTAGATGATCAATGGGACACTCACGGCAAATTTTTTTCGTTGAGTCTTGTTTTTTAGGTAATGGTGTAGCTCAACAGGCGCATAATTAATCTTAAAGGAAATAGTCTCACAGTTTTTAGCCTGATATTTGTCTCGACATTCGCCGAGAGTTCGATCTGAGGAGGGAGTTTCTTTTGCAGCGCTGCGTTGAGAAGAGAATTTTTACCAATTGAATGCTTGCGTGAATCAAGGTGCAGTCAGTAGCGCATGAAGAGCGAGTACATTAGCATTTCATTACTGCTAAGCCTTCGATCGATCGAGTAAGCACTTCAGATCTCAACGAAGTTTTCGTTTTGTAGATACTGAAAATATGTATGAAGCATACAATGTTTGTTAGTGTTACAGTTTGAAAAATTGGGATAGATTCTCATCCCCGAATTTAAAATCGTTCTTGTATCGAAAAGAAATATGAAACATTTGTAAAAATGTCTACGAATTTGTACTGCAGCATGAATCAATTTACCGATATTTTATTCTACACTTTGCTACACGGTAAACACGGGGTGTGTATGTGAACACGGGGTACCTATATGTAAACACTCCGTGTTTGTGTGAACATTGGGCATGTTTGTTTGGCACCAAGGGAATGGGCTTCAGAAATTTTAACGATTCCCTCGTATACTTGTCAGGAAAGTATATGATAAACTAAAATTGCCATTAACTTTCCAAGCATTATTTGATTACCTTACCCTCTTTTTGGGGATGTTTGACTATCTTACCCTCTTTTTTGGTAATATTTGACTATCTTACCCTCTTTTTTGGTGATGTGTGACTATCTTACCCTCTTTTATGATGAAGTTTGACTATCTTACCCTCTTTTTTGGGGATGTTGACTATCTTACCCTCTTTTTTGGTAATGTTTGACTATCTTACCCTCTTTTTTGGTAATGTTTGACTATCTTATCCTCTTTTTTGGGGATGTGTGACTATCTTATCCTCTTTTTTGGTGAAGTTGACTATCTTACCCTCTTTTTTGGGGATGTTTGACTATCTTGACCTTTTTTGGTGTTGGACTATCTCTCACGTGACGCACGTGGGGCATGTCTCGCGTGGTGCACGTGGGGCATCTCTCGCGTGACGCACGTGGGGTTGGAACTTTCCCTGCTCCCTGACTGAGGGGACGTCTGTGTGTCATCACACGAACAGGACTTTTTTGGGAATATATATATATATACATATAAACATATATTTAATAGATTCATATTACTCGTGATGTGTAATGCACATATATTTCACTTCACGTATTGTCATAAATTTTCTACANTATATATATAAACATATATTTAATAGATACATATTACTCGTGATGTGTAATGCACATATATTTCACGTCACGTATTGTCATAAATTTTCTACACGCAATATTTAAAAAAAACATAAAAATACAAAAACATTTATTCAGCCCCCGCTTACAGAATTCGTACTTATTCAGCTCGCACAATCATTCAGCTCAAACAATTTTTCGGCTCACACATCACGCGCTCATCTCAGGAGGGAGACAGCGAGACGTCCTCTAAACATCTCAGTTCTGTCAAGCGAAATTCTTCTTTCAAGTGAGTGTCAGTGTTGTGTTTGTGTGTGTGCGTGTGTTTGTGTGTAAAAACTTCATTACCCTTCCCTCACTCAACTCCCCTCCCTCTGTTTCTAAACTCCATCACCTCTCAGCTGCTGTGCACTTTTTGTTGTCTTTGTTGCTGCAGTTGTTGTTGATGCGGTTGCGAGCGAGTGTTCCGGGCTGGTTCAGCCCGCGCAAATCGACGGTGTGTGTTGCGGGCACCCGCGCCCGCTGCCAGCCAAACCGCACGTTGCTCGTGTCCTTTTGAACGCCTGCTTTGTTGCAGACGGTTCTCCGGTCGTCCCCTGCTTCGCGGCGAGCGCGAGGTAAAATCAACGCACGCATTGTAGCAAAACCAGCTCCGAGTTTTCCCCTTTGTTTGGCGGGCCGAGAGAAGAAGCATAGGCGGGGCTTTCGTTCCTCCCCGGGAGGGAACAATGCTCCCCAGCGTGTGCCCTCGCTGGGAGTGGGTGCCATACTTAGCTTGGGGATGTCCGAGGTGCCATTGAAGCTGCGGCGGCCATTGTCATGCGGGCCATTGTCGTCTGCTAAGCATTGTCATGGAGCGCATTGTGTTCTGGCGATGTGAGGGCGGGCGCAACAGCACGAGCGGCCTTCCTATTGGTTGCCGTAAGTGAAGCATTGTCGCAAGACGGGTTGCTATTGGCTGAGAAGGGTTTTGTTAGAGGGTCCTCTCACCCTCCCCTCTGTAGCGACGATCTTCTTGTGGCACAACACACTCACGAACACACGCACTTGCGCCCTTCTCGTCCTGATGTCGACAGCGGCAGTGATGCCTCAAATACAGAAATTTCTGCACCTTCAGAACTTCCCACACAGTTTTAGCAAAAACCCTCTGAAAACTTGCGCCTGTTCTCCCTCGAGACGTTAGTTTCTTTAATACACACACCCGTTTTGTCACGCGGAATGCTTAAAATTCGCGTAAGCGCCCGAGCAATCTTGGAAATTTTGGCACTAAGATCCAGAATTTGTGAGGTGGCGCGGCGGCAACACCGCGGCAGTGCAGTGAGCAGTGCCACAGGGGAAACATCGATAGATCGCCACACGCTGTGCACCTTCGTCGCGACGTCGGCCGGTCGTTTCGGGGGCCTCTACGTCAGTGCGTCGACGGCACGGGCGACTTTTGGTGTTCGGCCTCTATTTCTTGACGTGTTCTAGGCCCAGTGAGATACGTCGTGGCACTCCGACGCCCCAATGAGAAAAACATTACGTCCACAAAATCGTATTTTGAAATGAAACGGAGGAAAACGTGTTGGAAGGCTGCGTGTAGACGCAGTGAGATACGTCGTGGCACTCCGACGCGTCAATGAGATCGTATCGTCTGCGTTTAAAACTGAAACTGAAGTCTGTTACGACGAATTGAAATTGAATCTGACATGTTAAATTAAAGTCTATCTCAGATATCAAATTAAAATTTATTCGAGATATTAAATTAAAGTTTATCTGAGATATCAAATTAAAGTTCATCTGAGATGTAAAATAAAAGTTGATCGGAGGTGATTATATGAATTTAATCTGAAATAATAAATTCAATTTAAACTGAGGTGTTGTTTGTTAGTTAATCTCAGTATTAAATCAAACCTAATTTGAAACGTTAATAAAATTAAACCAAAGATATTCGACATTCGAGCGCGAGTTGTTAATTTATGCACAAATGTGCCCGACACCATGTGCTAGTGTGTGTGCAGCACAACCAAAAGGCCGCGAGTGATCGATTGTGGACGGTTTCCGAGCTAATGAAGCCTTAATCGGATGTATACATGTGCACCCACCCTTATATACGTATGAATATATGCATACATACTTATTTTAATCAGCGTAGTTGGACATGAAGAAAAATGTTTCATTTCATGTGCGTGGTGAGAAAATAACTCTAAGCCATTAAATCATTTACCATCACTCAAAATCCTGAGCGCTCACCCGACAGTTATGAAACAGACTCCCATGCACCTCCTAGGCGACCGAGTCCAACTTTTTTCGCTGCCCTTTCGATGATAATCAATCATCGGGCGACGATACCTGCGAGTGGATGGCCAAAATTACAGTCAGTAGGCGGCCAGAATTACAGTCAGTGGGCGCCCAAAATTATAGTCAGTGGGCGGCCAAAAATTACAGTCAGTGGGTGGCCAAAAACTACAGTCAGTGGGCTGCCAAAATTACAGTCAGTGGACAGCCAAAATTACAGTCAGTAGGTAGCCAAAATTACAGTCAGTGGGCGGCCAAAATTAGAGTCAGTGGGCGGCCAAAAACTACAGTCAGTGGGTGGCCAAAAATTAGTCAGTGGGCGGCCAAAAATTACAGTCAGTGGGTGGCCAAAATTACAGTCAGTGGGCGGCCAAAAATTACAGTCAGTGGGCGGCCAAAACTACAGTCAGTGGGCGGCCAAAACTACAGTCAGTTGCCGATGCCTCGGCCGAAGAGTTGGAGGCTGGGGCGCGGGCAAGCGAGACGGCCCCGGAATCGAGCGCGTCCTGAACATTCCATTAGGTGCATGAATGTCATTGAAATATTGATCAATTGCACGAGTGATTTTCGATTTACGTGTACGGGAGACAAAGGGAAAAACGCTTGCCTCCTTTGAGGTAGGCTGTGCAGGCTTCGTGTAGGCCTAGTGACCTGGTATCAGTGGCCAATTGCAGGCTGTGTGGCCTGTGCAGGCTGCGCACTCTGTGTAGGCTGCGCACTCTGTGTAGGCTGTGTGGCCTGTGTAGGCTGTGTGGCCTGTGTAGGCTGTGTGGCCTGTGCAGGCTGTACCGCATCCACACAGCGTCCCAGGCATGCGAGGCCTCTATCTTCACAGTTGAATTTTGTATCAAAGTCAACCGCAGCTGGAGCCTCACAAAGCGTTTTAAAGAAGGTCGGGCCGAGTCAAAACCAATCACCGAAAAATGTCTCGTGCCCAAGTACAACCTGAATATTTTGTGAGCGAGCAGGGTGCAGTGGTGGACGTGGTGCACGTGGCTGACAGGTACAGCCATCAGCTCGCACGCACAGCGCTAGATCGGTTCCAGCAAATAGCCGCTCAATCTTATTGGTTTCTTATAACACGCTTTATTTGTTTCGTAAGACGCAAATATTCGTCGTACCATTTTATGCGTGCTCTAGTCGATACCGCTCTATGCGAGGGACGATTGTAGAGCGGTTGTTTTTTGGAACCAATCTAGCGTTCAATGGGGGGATGACTGTAGACTCATTGTTTACTGGAACCAATCTAGCGCTCTAAATATGTGCGGAAGACGACTGTAGAGCGATTGTTTGCTAGAACCGATCTAGCACTTCATAAGCGGGACGACTTTAGACAGAGGGCAGGCAGATCACGAAAATTATTTATACTGTATAAGTTCATTCATGTATGTATGTATATCTTATTCACATGTAATCATTTATGTAGCTTAGCATCATTTAATTGCAAGTTAATTTTGTATGTGCGAAAAAGTGATGTTTTTACAGACAATCGAGTATCATTTTTATTTCCTCGACTTTATTAATTAAAAAATCTGAATTGAAGTGCAGGATTTCCTTGTTGAATTTGGACCTAGTGACACGTGAAGATTAAGATGAAGCTGCAGTGAACTGTAGTTTCAGATGATCATAGCTCTGACCTTGAGTTTCCTTGTAGCAAGTGTAGAAACATTGAAATAAATATATCAGGACCCACGTGAGGAGCGCGACTCCAGCTCGTTCGCTAAATTATCGACGGATGCTCCTACTGACTTCTACCTCTTCAGCTCCTCGACGCTCGTTCCTGTGGGTAAGTTTTTCCTTTCCATGCGAGTAGCCATTAATACTTGACTGCGATTCTCCACGCAGGTAAAATTACATGCCGACAAATATCTGTGCTGTGAATTTAAAAATGAAGGATTTTGGTTTCACCAATTTGGTTACGCTATTAATTTTCTTTCTAATCAGAACTAGCTTCTTCGATTGATGAACTCAAATTAGACGAAAACTTGAAAATTTATATGTATACATGATAGTGCTTTGGTTACATTAGGTTAGGTTAGATGATCGTGTGTACCATATATGACCCACTTCGGAGGCAAAGTGTTAATAATTATATTATACATGAGCAAATGTTATGGTACATAGTTTATATGGACGTGGAACAGACGTCACCTAAATTTAAGTCGCCTCTTGTTTGGACGAACGTCGATAATTTCGCTGTGACTAGCACCTGAGCGTCGAAGAAGCAGGTCAGCGCACGTATTCGTACGTGGTTGTGTTGGCTGTGTAAAACTCCCTCAATCTAAAAGCTTTCATTTCAGAGGGAAAAAAACTGAAAAATCGTTCAGCGAGCCGGCCATGCTTCGGGCATTCCGTTTCGTGTAAATTTTGGTTTCGTCAATTGCACTACGTTGTAAGGTTACATTTTTGTCTTTCTTATTTAAGACCAAAGCTTCCTCCATTTCCTTGCTGCAAAATAGCGTTAAAAAACACTTTCAGCCTTGTAAGTTTTGCTACTCTGGTGCGGTCAATGATTTTTTAATTCATTGACCAGCACCGAATGGTACTAGTACGCACCAAACTGTACCTGTGGTGCCAGTACCAAATGACACTGGTGCGCACCAAGCCGTACCCGTGGTACCAGTAACAAATTATACCGGTACGCACCAAAACTTGGCTCTCGCTTTGATGAGGCCACGGCGATGGCACACTTCGGTTCTCCTTCAACGGTGCGATCGCTTTTATTTCTTCCGTCATTGCTGCTGGTGGAGCGAGAAGCCGCCGCTCTCATGCAGCACACAGCACGTTTAGCCATCCCTGCGCAACCGAACTTTTCTGCGAATACACCTATCTATCTCTCGATATATGTACATCACAAACTCTGATCATCTCGTCATTTTGCTTGTTTGGGACCGTGCGCACTCTTCAGTAATAGCATAGGGCTGAAATTTTAAAGTCATTGCTCAGTAATTAAATAAACGTTTTTCCATCGTATCATGGCTACGGTTCTTAAGGACTTGAGTGAGTGAATTATTTTTTTGCTTTCAATATTTATTAGGGAAGGAAAAAGAATCAGAAGTGGTTCAAACGGGACTTTAAAATAGTGGCCCATGGGTTACGAGTGGCTGAGCAATTATCTAAAATTTTGTCAGGCTTCACTGCCGAAGAGACGATCGACAGAGGGACGAAGCCGCTAGAAACATTGAAACGGCGGTGCGACTGGTACGCACTTGTGTGCCAGTCCAAGCATGTTTTTATGCTTTGTGGTAGCACTGACACGCTGTACTACAAATAGGAATTTTCAAAAGTGTTGCTATGTCGCGTATCGCCGCCTCATAGCGATAGGCAGCGGAAATGGCGAGAGCTTGGGTGGCCAAAATTATAGATAATCATAGACGCTTAGCGGAAAGTTGTAAAATGAGGTTACAGGTATTACGTTAGCAGCTTTACATTGCTGACTCCAGATGATGATGATGTATAGGCGTCGATTCAATTATCATTTACTACTTTCTAATATATTCATTTATCGCTATGCCAAGCGTTTCTACCGTCCCAAGACGTATCAGAGTTTCGGACTAGTATATATGAACGTGCCAGACGTTTTGATCACGATTAAAAGATGAGCGATGAGAAGTGTAACTCTCAAGTCGACCGCAACTCATCGTTAAGTTCGATAACGAGATCAAAAATGAGGCTCTCGTGTGAACTTGAAGTGTAGTTGTACGGCTGATGCGTCGTCCAATTCGTTAGGTTGTTTTGAGGCTGCTGAGGTAATGTACTTAAATGTACTAACGGCCGAGGAGGTAATGTACTCAAATGTACTAACGGCCGAGGAGGTAATGCACTCAAATATACTAACGGCCGAGGAGGTAATGTACTCAAATATACTAACGGCCGAGGAGGTAATGTACTCAAATATACTAAAGGCAGAGGAGGTAATGTACTCAAATTACTCAAGCTTCTCAATACCATCTTGGTTCGAGGACTTCGAACTGAACCGCGAGAACGTTCGATATTATTTAGATCTTGACGCTCCCGCAGACATAGGGAAGACTTACGTCCGTGATCGTTATTTAAGGGTCAGCCAGCATCGCTGGCCGCCTGTGAAGGGGGGGGGCGTCTGCACTGTGTCTGCTGGGGGTGATGCCTCGGTCCCGTCCCTTATTTCAGGGGGCGCCGTAAATGTACGTATATTTGTACACTGGTGTGTACGTGTACCTACGAGCCCTGATGTGTGTATACGTACACTTGTACCCTTGAATATACGAGTACCTTCGAACACTTATATGTGTATACGTACACTTGTACTCTTGTACGTACGGGTGCAAATAATTAAGCGACACGCACACGGCAGAGTTCATGCGTTTAAACAAGTGCTCATGTAAGTACGTACTATACTACGTACTACAGGTACGAGTGAATACACAGCGAGCTGTCACACTATACGTAGCCTTGTATTCATACACGGTCAAATTTTCCCTACAAATGTGTGGCAGATTGGTGCAGCAACGGTGTGCACTTTCTACACACACGTGATTTCAAAACGAGCGCAGGTTCAGGAAATTCTCGTGAGTTATTTTATACGAGTACAGTTGCCTCGACAAAATGACGGGATTTAGCATGCTTTATTCTTAAAATGATGATTTTTTCAGCAACGCTGCTCCTCATTGGGTCATTTGAAGTCAATTATTCATAAACAAATTATGTTAACTAAAACACCGTCTTGTTGAATTCTATCAAATAATCTTTGAAGTCATTGGTTCACTAACAAACTATATCATAGCCAAAATAATGCGATGTCGTATTCCATAAGATAATCTTCCAAGTCCAGTATTCATCAAAAGACTATGTTAACCAGAATACTTCATGTTTTATTCTATTAAGTAAGAGATTTAACTTTCATTAGATTACATTAATTTACAATACGATATTCAGTATCCTATCTACGACACTGCCGCATATCAGAGCCGCTTGCCCATATACCTATGGTTAATTTTCAATTGGTCTGTAGTGTCGATAAACTATATTAAAAATTTGAGTTGTCGGCACTATGTTGATGAAGTGCAATTTTAGTAATAATTGCTCGGTAGTGCTAACACACCGTGTGAAAAATTCAAATTGTCTGCAGTACTGACGTACTACAGAAATAAATTCAAATTGTTAGCGGTAATTATGCACTAACACAAAAATCTAAATTTTCGGAAGCATTGATAAACTACAGCGTAAAAATTCAAATAATCTGTAACACTGAGAGCTATATTGAACCCGAAAACCTCAAAATCTCCTATTTCATTTGAAATTAACTGATGTATCATCGGACGTTTATAATTCGCTAACCATTTTTCTTAAGAACATACCTTACTGATGAACAAACTCGCATGACTTTACAAGTTCAGCCTTCGGACGCCCGCTGGGGTGTGAAGCTAAAATAAAAGAAAAAAGAGAAAATAAAAATGTGCGAGATAAGCCAGATAAAATTCACCCCTATATAGCTTAAGGAGTTTTTTAGAGCAACTGTATGTACAAATACAAATACGTTAATAGATGTTCAATGAGGTGTTATTCCCATAGTATATATATGTATCATAAGTATAATAAAAAAGTGTATTATAAATTCGATTTGGATACATATTTCACGTTTAATATAAATGTGTATTATAAAAATTTTATATATATGAAGGTAATGAGAAAAAGTATCTTAATAATATTAAGTGATCGTTTCGAGCCTCAGTTCATTTTGAACAGGGGTTCTGCACAGTGAAATAAATATGTTATGCAAGACAAAGAAAATTGTTGGAAAAGACTGAAATAAAAGAAAATTGGAGAGAAATTTGAATTTTCGAATTTCTATTCTAAGCGGGTATGCACTTCGCATGTCGCTAAGCATAGGTTCCAGCTTATGTATGTATAAAAATTCTGAAGCACGAATGACGAAATTATTCGAACATGAGTATGAGATTTCAAATTTTGTTAATATTAATAAGTTAGTTGCAAGAGATATTGTTACAATGCTGTCTGAAGCTAGAGTGTGGAAAAGAACAAAGGACTGAACACTGAACCCGTACGATGACTGCGACCGGCA
>VOMN01061345.1:0-14812 GCA_014899125.1 Orchestia grillus
TTCCTGCCCATTCATTGGCCAATTTGAGCTTTCGTCAAGCTTTCTCAGTGTGCCGGATGACAATTAATTGGTTGCTTTATCTTCTATGTATGTGATCTGTGTTATTATCGACCACTGTAATCTACGTTTAAAGCACACTGAACGGGTAGCACTAACTAGAATCAAAGGTTTTCTTTCAAAGTGGAATTACTTATATAAATATATTTTTATTCTATATTTCAGAATGTTTAATTTTAATTTTTGTTTGTTACGTAATTTTTTGGTCGATATCTCAACAAATATAGATATTGTGAACTTTCTAAACTCATCTCATGTATCATATGAATTTACGAAATAATCTTAGCTCAAATCATGTGATAAATGTCATTAAACAGAATTCATCACATTAAGCCTTGAACATGAAAATGAGGGAAACAATTTGTTCCCTTTCGTGTTCATACTTATACTTGTATTTCCTGCACAATGTATTACAATTCAAAAGCAGATTTTATAGGATGACTGGGCTTGCTGCGTCGTACGAGAGCTCGATTTTAGAATGCGTATCGGGGGCCAAATGAAATGTTTGCGTCGATGTTATGGTTTCAGTTGGGGCGAGAGACGTTGTATCGACGGTGTGGTGGGATATGAAGCAGTCATGATATGTTCATCTCGCGGTCTCGCAGCATACGGCTTGGGTAGAAAGCAAAAAATGAACCACGTTGCTCGTGCCTGTTGTCACATTCGATTTTATTCGATTTCGAATTCAACTATTTATAGATACAAATGAATGTATAGGAAAAAAGATAAAGTAAAAGAAGCCTAAATCGGATTGCAGTATATTTACAATTGAGGATGTTGTTGCCTTATTGCATAACTGTTTTCAATGAATTGAAAAAATAAACTTTCAGTAGAAATTCGAAGTTTTTTTCTGTGAAAGCTTCCGCTTCTTGCGGTGCCAAGTGCACATGTTTTATCTATTTCGTATTTTTCATTTGATATTTGTAGCATGCCACTTCAATTACGGGGGCCGACATGTCATCAAATGCTTCACATTTAATTTATTTGGAACCAATTTCAAGAATGATAGTCAAGACCTAATGATTCTAGAATCACTTGACATTTATGAACTGAGGTTTTCCATCAGTAATAAAAATTTCGCATTCGTTTTACAGTACATAATTTGTGAGTGATATAAGTTTTTAGGATATACGCATTGATTGATATACTGTTGTGCTTTCATAGACATTGTTCTGAATTTTTCTCAGATTATGGTGACTGGATATTTTCAGAAACGTGCCTATTGTCAAAAATGAGGCTTACGCTGTTCTGTAACTTGATATGTTTTTAACATGGATTTTTTTGTAGTCAACTATTATCCGAGATTGTCTTGAATACGTTTTCAATCAATAGTTTCTTGCATTAGGAATAGTCTTTCATAAAAAATTTAAGGATTTCACGATTATGGACGAAATACTGTACGTATTTGAAGACATTTTTGCACTTCTTGGACAGTTGTTCAGTAAAAAGTTGTTCAAATGGACTAAAATTTTGGTTATATCTTGTAAATGAGATGATGACATATTCAGGCTAATCCGTTAATAACGGCTGAAAGTTTTAAGTTATTTCCAATTGTTGGAGATGACGATGAATTGTACAATTGCATGAACGAAACTTCGTTGTCAAATGTTCGACCAACACTGCAAGACTTTCTTCAAGTGATGCTACCAGGAGCTGGGCTTTCAACTCAATTGTACTTCCTGTTCGGGTTTTATCATCAAGGGCACGACCTACGTTTTTACATTTTATTAAATCGTTCCGTTCAGTTCCTCCAGTTTGGCACTCTTGTCTAAATGTTTGTTACTTGGGGAGCGCAAAGGCCAAATTCAGATTAGGTACACACATGTTTTTTCAGAATTGTTGTATCTTAAAAATATGAAACTTTCGAGCAAATCTCTTTTCATTTTCAATACCAGGAGAGAAATCCAAATTTGCAAATATTACAAAAAAATGCATGAAGGAAAGTGATAATATTAAAAATCCTTGAAGTCCAAACCTAAATTATTAAGGGTCACACTACAGATGTGTCCGATTCATTGAAAGTTAGCCTACGTAGGTGAATAAAACCACGGTAAGCCTGTCTGATATCCTGTATTTTTGCAGCCAATGATTTTCACAAGTTGAATGATCAGCTGCTAGAGGGAGTGGTCCTAACGCTATTCTGCCATGGGCTCGCAGGCACCGGACCTGTGGGAAGATAAACCAGCCGTAAATTGAAGGGGAACGAATTAAAATACTCTGCGACTGANCGACTGAATTAGAAGCTCTTGCCATTCATGATTCCGTGAAACACTAAACCCTCTATGCTGAAAACTAAACGGAACTAAACGAGCCACTTCTGAAGTAGAAATCACTTTTTTTAAGCTGAAAGGTATTATGTACGCCAAATTCTCTATAATGATGGCATAAATAGACATAAAAAATTTGTAAATTTTTTTAATAACGTGATCCCGCAGAGTAAAACTTAATGTATTTCCATTTATCTAAACATATAAAAATTTGTAGATGCAATTATACTTTGAAAAACACTGATAAATTTCGGAAATAGGGAGAATTGGATGTTACTTAGCGAATGACGTAATATTCTCTGTAATTTCAAAGGTCGATGATCATGTTATAGCAAGCATGTCAAATTACCAGAGTATATTTCGGACGCACTTAATCAAAACAACTAATGCACTTGAAAAGTTCTTCTGAACTGAAGCTGGTTTAGTTCTCGTAAAAAAGAATGATTTGCCAGTTTAACCTAAATTTTTACGAGAATATGAAATTATGGTACGACGCATAACTAAATTGCGCTTTACGCTTTCAGCGTTTCTAATATTTCATGGTTTCATCTATTCAGGGGTCCTGAGATCGGTCACTGAAAATTGTATTGTTAAGAGACAAATGTTCTTAAATCTTGGGTTAACATCCAAAACAACTTTTAAACAAGTCAATGGGCCAAGAATTTTCGAAATAATCACAATATCTGTTCGTCAGAGGCTGGGTAAAAAAATACCATGCCTGAAAAACGACCTCCTTAGACGCTACGGGACAAGGCATTGTGGTATAATGGACTGAAAAGTACATGAAGACTGACATAAAGCTGGTTATATTCACTGATGAGACGAGAGCAATTCCCGGCATGTCTGATGGATGGGAAAGAGGTTGGATCGCAGACGACAATACCATCATCGTTATTTTCGTCGCCAACAGGACGTAAGAGGTGAAATGTTATGAGTGGGATCAATTGGAAGCGATCCCTTTGGACTTTATCAAGTGTACAATGGAATAATGAGTACTTCTATATCTCATTGCCAGAACCTAGAGCATAATTTGTTCCCGTAATTAAAAAACGCGCCTTTGCAGGAGCACCAAAAGTTAGTATTTCAGCACAACAATGCATCATCTCACTCTGCAATGGTACACCAGATATTTTTGACATCAATAGGGGTAAGTGGCGATCGGTTAATGGCGTGGCTGTCGCCCTCTTTCGATTTGGACTCAATTGAAAACCTGTGGAGAATTCTGAAGCTGGTCATATACAAGGACAGGGCAGTTTATTTTAACTAAAGGGTTGTGGAAAGCAATCTGGATATCAGCATGCATTGTAATTTACATTGAGATAAAAAATTGACTGAACCTCCTAATTAGCAAATTATGAAAGAAAACAAATAAATGAACGTTTCGTGATGTGTTAATCACTTGTTTAGATTTTTTCATGAGGTACATTTACCTGTTTGACATGAGTAAATAATTCAAAATCTGTGTGACGTCATAATGACATCCTGTTTTTATCGATTACGCTAATAGCGTGACGTAGTCAAATGCTGAATAAAATATTATCTCCTTGTCTCAAAGGCAAAGGAATGTCTTGAAACTCGAGTAAAAGTGTTGTCACATGATTGCGCGAGCGTCATGAAGTTTGCAAGAATTCTTGTGAAATAAAAATAGCTAACAGTTTGAAAATATCACTGGCGCTAACAGCGTGGCACGCGTTGTAATGTTTAATTAGGCAATTTTGCTCATTGATATAATAAACTGCACTTTATGTCTTGGAAGATGACTTTTATGCCTGTGTTGTTCAGTGTCAATAAAATTATTGTGCCAGTAACAATATTGTTGTCTCTATAATTCAACCGGTTTCATTCTCGTTCTACTTCTAATTTTTGTATTATCGTTCAAAGGAACTGATCTTACCCAGTTTGTTAACGCTCATATTGATTCTGTTCACACGGCTGCTTTTAGGCTGTCTACATGTCTTGTATGTTTGACTTCTGAACGGGCTGTGATCAACTTGAATAAACTTTAAGCTATTTTAAAAATATTCCGCTCACTCTTTTCTGTGCAGCATAATACGGGCGTGTTATGGGTCCGAATTATGTTAAAAATTAATGTTTTTTATAAATCTCTATTTGAAGTGAATCCTGCCTAGCGAGTGAAGACTGAATTTTTATAGAAATTCTCATCAGTACAACATAATTTGCATCATCAGTAAAACACAATTGTTTCGATATTCCCCTGTTAGAATTACAAACGCAGTCGAAAATTGTTCCAAGAAATAAATTTGTGTATTTTAGTTCTATAATTATCATTATCTATTGCCAACTATGAATAAATAGTATATTTTTCTGAATTTTCATCAACTGATAGTTATTTATGAGCTCTAAATTTTTTCTTAAATTCTACACAGATGCACGTAAATGATCAGTGAACCTTGATAATTCAATGTCGAGTCTATATATAAATGAACTGGACAACCTAAACGGCCGAACGTTTTCGATTTAGAGCGCGCGTGCGTCCGTCCTTCAGGTCGAGGTTGTCGGTATTCGTCGTCTCGAGTACACTCTGAAGACTGGCAGCAAGTGAAACAATTTAGAAAAATTGAATGAATGATTTTTCCTGTAAAATAAATTTTAAAAATTGCTCTCTGCAAAGGAAATTATACGTCTTTCAATTTTCCTCCTGCGTTTGGTAAAATTTTACTTTATACAAAAGTTCTCGTCTATCAGTTTTTATTTCTTTTCGTAATATATTAATTACCGCATGGATGTTATAGCTATAGAACTCTATGCCAAGGGAAGTCGAAATACTTAATTAATGGTACATCGAAAAGTCGTGGCAATTCAAAGCTCTCATAGGAGCGGTCACCGAAGTTAAAATTGTATTTGTTAGTGATTATTAATGGAACACGTCATATGCAATGGTATTATTTTAAGTTCTGTTTACTATTATTAATTGCCGACTATAAAAAAAAATAAATAGTGTATTTTTCTACCTTGAATTCGAGAAAGGTAACTAAATGGAATTTTGAACAAGGTAAGGATTGTGATATCTCTGTACTTTAAAAGAAATGTGAAATGTACTGAAACTTCTTGTGTCATGAACGCTTTTAAATGAAACTCGTTAATATCTGTATGTATTTATCGCTTCCCATACACATGATGTTTCATTAACAAACATGGATTTTTAAGCGCCAATACGAGGTAGAGCTACGAGTAACTAGAAAACCTTGGCTCGATTTGAAGTTATCATACCCGACTAACATGCGCTATGACCAGATTCTTCAATTATACCTTTCGTCTCTTCCTTATTTTTGAACTTTTTCATGTTCTGTGCAACATCAAAACTACCCACTTTGTACAAATACGAGTGTGCTTCTACCGCTGATTATTTTCTTTTCGAATTCCACAATTCCACTGTCGGTAAGCACAGGATATTTTGCTTCACCTTTTTATACTCCACGATTTCTTTTTCGATTTTAAACAATCTGGAAGTGCCTGTTTAAAACATTGAAACTTTTCAAAATAGTCAACCTTTATGTGACCACTTACAATCTCTTCAGCCCTGTAAAGTATTGATGTGTTTTCGTTCAAGAACGTGAGATTGAAATCATTCTGGGAAATTTTTTTCGCTTGAGCTTCAAACTTGGGCAGAGCAGCAAGTTCGTGCGTGCGTGCATCGATCGAGCAACCGCCCTACCTACGGCGGCAAACGTACGAACGCACGATGCGTCCTCTCCGACTGAACGTAGTTGCTCTTAGGGCCTCGTGTTGCTGCCCGCGAAGTCAATTGCGCTTTACTTTTAGTGTAGTTATCCAAAAGCGTGATGATTTATGGGCGTGATGATTAAATTATAGTACTCGTTGTTGTCATACCTTGGTTGTCATGCTCAGAACTCGTTGGCACCTTCTTTACTGGTCTAGGTATCATCCCATGCAGTTGCCTGGGCGTCACAGTGAGCACCAAGTCACAAGCGGTTCTCGAATTAACGCAAACGAACATAATGGCACTCTCTCACGAGCCTTGTCCCATTGCGTGAAGACTTACTTTGTTGCATTTCAAGGATTAAAACCAGACTTCCGCTTCTATTGCCATGTGAGTTGTTACACTAGTAGCTATAAGTATGGAGTCCTATAAAAATCTAGGAATTTATCTGGGAGAATTTCAGCTTCCGCGAAGAGCGACGGAAGGTGGAAGCTTGTAATACTGAAAAGTCGCAGCTTTTCTTGCTGTCATCTTGAATGCTGTTCTCTTTTGCTGCAATTAAATTTTATTCATAGTTTAATTGAAGAATTTAATATGTAAACTTAGGAATGAATATGGACGTAAATGCTATGACATAGAAAATTGTAAACTTCATGAATCACCATGCATCATCGACCTTTTTGAAGGTTAATTTTAACAAACACGTTGTTTGTTTGAAATCTGCATGAATTCGACTCTTTTTTTGAGAGTTTCACCATCAAACTTTCTTAAAGATTTTTCACTGACAAATAAATAAGTCGCTAATTCCCTCATATATTAAGACGATAAGCTAAGTACACCATCGAGACATTCACGGCATATTCGAACATTCGTTTCGAGTTACAGCATTTCTAACATATGATCTTTTCTTGAAAACGTGACAAAATTAGTTCACGCCTCTACTAATACAAACCTAATCTCGAGCCTTGGCTGCTTTGTTTTAAGAATTTTTATGCACGCTGACTAGCGTCGAGCGTCAATAGCAATGTGAGAAACAAGTTTCGGCGAACCGAAGCGGAAGAAAACGTTCGTATGAAAGCATTTGTAATGACAGAAAATTATGGGGCTCCCATTATTCTTTTGAATTCAACTCGAATAAAACTTTTTACTTCAATTTTGAATCCATGGTCAGGATAAAATGCTCTGTAAAATAACTGAAGCGATCGGAAATGATATAAGGGAAGTAGAGAAGCTAGTAAAAATGTAGGAGTTTCATCGGAATAAAGAATGTCTTGCACTACATTTAGTGAACAAACTTGCTATAGAATAAACGCTATATCGGTGAATTTTTATTTCACTGTGCACATACGGCGATGAAGTGACAGCTAGACTACGGCCGCTTAGGTTACAAAAAGTCATTCTGCATCGACTACCGCACCGCTCCCTAGCTTTAGGCAGCCATAAGCCATCGAAAGATATGCAAAATGTATGGATTGTTTCAACTAAAATTATTTGCGTAGATAAATCTGGAGAAAATGCAATGAGGCAACCGGACCTCGTACGAAATTTGAATGGATTCCGACGGAGCGACAATTTCTCAATAATAATGACTGAATCGTTGGTTTCTCTTCTGTTATCCTTACGTAAAGCAAGGCCGAGACGGTAATTTCTCCTATCTCATCCTTAAAGCAATAAGTCAAAACGTCGTGAAAACCTCTCTGTTCAGTACAGCTCATAGAACGCCGGCGTAACGTTACTCGGGAAAATATATCGTAGTGTCTTTTGGTATAAGAACTTAAAATCAGAGCAAGAGTTCAGGATGACGGGAAATCATTATTTTGGGCTGCGAAAGCTTATTTCATTCACAGCAAAGTACTGATTCAGATTTTGTACTTAATTGATATCATGCCCTAGGTATGCTTTGTCATAAGAAGTGATAAGCCGTGACAGTAATAGTTTTTCTAAAACCGAGTATAAGCTAGACTTTTTCGTATGCATCAAGATCCGAATATTTTCTTTTTTGAATGAGCTTTATTTGAAAATAATTTTCATACACAACGTGGATTCAAATGAAATAAATTTGACTTGTTCTATTGAACTTATCCTTACTCATAACAAGTAGTACAATTATTGCGATACTTATTTCTCATCAACATACTTAACAGAATTATTTTATTCCTCTTTCGCGTATAAATGTTGGTAAGACTCTCATTTTTCTCGTACAAAAGTATTGGGGCTATCTCTCTTTGTTTTTTTATGATTGGAGCTTGCAGATTTCGGCCTGCATGTTCATTCAACTAACAGACGAGTAGCACGCACCAAACCCGAGTGAGCGCGTTAGCTTTTATCACCGTGTGCTTCTTGTACTTTGTTCCAGTTCTAAATGTACAGTACCGAACTCGCTCTACAAGTGTTTGTTTGAGCTGTGAAATCCACAACGGAAAAATTTGGTGCGCGGCTGATCGATTTTCATTACATTTTTCATCACAATGTATTCTGCCTCTGATTCCTAGTGTAATCGAATTGTTTCATTCATTGAGCAGCTATTTGCAAAAGTTGTGTCTCTGATTTGTGTACAAATTGAAATAGAGTTACTTGTTCCTGTTTTTCTATTTCATCAATTAAAAGTTAAGTTTTGGATGTTATTCCAAATAACTTTCATTTTTTGATTTTCTATAATATAATAGTCAACTTTGATGTAATTTATACTGTATTGGCCGTCACTTCCGATTCAAATATTTTATCGATTCATCTACTTTGAAATTTACTGAAGTGTAGATCCTGAAACGTTAAAATACGTAGCCTTTGTTATCCAAATGCTGTGAACTTTTTATTCAGCAACAGTGCTCATACTACGACTATCTTTATGTGTCTAACTTAAGCACACTAACTTTCCTAACTGTTTGGTCCCATTTTATTTTTGAGATTTGATGCTCGTTGCGCAGAACCTTGATAGTAGTACCTATTATACATTAAATCTCTTCGATTGAATGATTGTCAAAAATAAAAATATTAAACGCACCACGTCCTTTTTCGAAGAATGTGTCATACAAATGTTGGCGTTCTAATGTAACTTCATTAGTGCATGCTCACAAAAGACCGTACAATTAGAATTTTGAGTTTAAAACACACTTAGTTATGAAATCTCTGCTTAAAGGTCTTGGCTTAATACACCTGGTACAGATTTTGTTCTGTCTTTTGATAATGAGTATAATGCCTTTGCTGCAGGGCACCTGATTTAATTTTTATTGCCTACTCTATGAAAAATGCATTAAACTCAGAATCTATTGACGAATCGTTTTTTGTACATCAGCATTGACAATGTCAGTATGATATGTAAGAGGCTACATAATAGTAATTTTTTATTGACTTCGTATACCGACTTAAGCCATGAAAGAATTTGTATCACAAAAGGATGAATGATCAAAGGAAAGAACAGCCCACATATGATAAGTCAAAACCTTGACTATGTTCCATGTTACCCTTATGACTCACCAACACTCAGTTACGGAGAAGAGTTTGACGGAGAAAATAATTCGAGAAAAAAAGGAGACTATTTGGAATAATCTGTTTTGGAATAAACGAATAATCTGACTTAGAGGGGTTCATGAAAACCTGAGCGAGAGAAATGTACGAAGTGCTACTTCAAAGTTCGGGGGATATGAACAGCGCTCGTGAACGGAACGTAATTGGCCCTTCTTGAGCTAGAGGTACCAAGCAGTCTTTTATGTGAACTAGTGGGCAAACGACCGTGCATCAAAATTGTTGCATAGTCTTGTTATGCGTGATTTATTAAGAAAATGATCTAATGACTTCTCAGAATTCGGTATCAGGACCCGCTCACAAAAACTCCTTGTTCAAATATTATTAACTTGAAAAAATTTCTTTTATTCCACGTCCTTCCTATTTGCCTTACCTTCCCGTACCATCTATGGTTTCTTTTATTCCATAAAATGAAATTAACACTACGAGGGTATCGTTGTATTTCGATTAAGGTGATGCATGAGAACCTAAGATGACTTTAAAAGATGAATAAACTATTGAAAACTCTGGTATCGCTCAATGCAGTCTCGAGGAGATTTTTTCAAAGATTAAGATTTGAAAATTAGGAGTTGTTTTAGCCATTTTTTACACCAAATTTCCCAAACTCTCGGGCCGCGTCTTGCACGTATAAGCTTCCCTCGCCTAGTTTGTCTTTCGTTCATGTAGAGCGGGACGCCTTCCGCTCCTGACTCACAGCTGTTGATCACATCGTAAGTTTCCAGTCAATACTGTCTCAATTTGAGTGAGTGTTGCTGAGCATGCCAGCTTATGCCCAACTATGGATGAGCGAAAAATCCTGTAAGCTTCAATAATTAAGAAAAATGCATTCCATAGAACACAGCTAATAGCACATCCTAGTCGTTATACGCTCAATGGAAATGAATGATTTAGGTTTTCTGTTGAGAGAGCAAGCTTTGATAATTATTCACATAGTGGGTAGAATCAAGACTCTTAAACTAAACACAATTTTTTATGATATAGATTCTTGTGTTTAAGTTTATGTTTCAGCAGTAAAAACGAATTTTTAAGTCAATATTTAATTTAAAAGTTTCTTGGTCTTCGTTCTTCCAGTACTTGACATTGTAACCTGTCTGGAATTGATAAAAGAAGTATTTTATCAAGCCACAATATTATCCAGATTTAAGCGTGGTTACGTTCAGAACTGTTTCTGTAAAAAAAAGTACTCAACTATATTCTTCAATTAGATTATTTTTGGGAAATAATGCATTTAAAAATAAAATTAGCACGATATTCATGTACGCTTTGTGGAATTCGTTTCGTTACATATTTTTGGCTTGAAAAATTGGAAAATGTTTCATACTTCTAGCACGTCATCAAAACCGTGGCTACTGCTAAAGCTGTTGCTTTCGCGTTGTGGTCTGTGCCGCAGGGTAATTTAGAGACTTTCATTTCACTGATTTATTGAACCTAGGTGTTCTTCAGGATACTTATACTTCATCCAGTTTTGTAGGTATTTCCGTTACTTATCTACTATATCTTTGTCACCGTGCCTCAACCCCCGTGACATTTTGCTCTCGAGTTTTCATAGTTTCGTAACTATCCGTTTATGAAAAGAAGGCCTTTTCCCAACCTCAAGGCTGCTCCTGTGAATGTGTCTTTCAGTAAATTCCTATAATTCTTGAATTGAATCATTATTCTGAACAACTGTGTATATTCTTCTTGATACTTGCCGAACGCTCTCGTGGCTTAGCAGGCGGCGTGACCACAAGTACACCTTGCAAATATATGCTATTATGTGATAGCGTACAGTGGTCTAGTAGTAGTATCACGCATATATCTACTATACGACACCGTACAGCGGTCTCTCAACCAGATGTCAAAAACTGTGCAATCATCATTGAATCAAGTATTAAGTTATGGTTGCCACTGAGTGCAGGTATTTGTTGCTTAGGCTAGAAAACATTATTGAAATTTCAGTTACGTTCACTATTACATTTACTTAACTTAGTGAAGTTTCACTAAGAGTTAGTCTCACATAACACGTGTTACAGACTCTTCACGTGCATTCAAAGTGCTTGCCATTTTACTCTACGAACCATACAAATTTTATCTTTTATTGTAATTTTTGTCAAATAATCCCTCTTTCATATACTTACCACTTCTCTGATTTGTGTGTGTTTTTGAACTTTCCTCTGATTTATCCATAGCTAAGACATACGTCATTTATTAAGGAAGAATTTTTTTCGGTTAGAAACGCTCTTACCATTTATGAAGCTGGTTGACACTTTACAGAAAGAGTCGTTTGTTATCATTTTAGCTGCTGATTCATATGCTGAATGACAATGTAGCAATGAAATGATATTGATGCTCCCATTGTGTTGTGCATTTTCAGGCCTTCATTTTAATGGCAATCTGATTGCATTGGTTGTGGCGCAAACTGTGCTGCTATAGAGTTTTTTCGCACTGAAACTGGACTATTATTTTAACCGTGCCCTCAATAATTTATACAGTATTACTTGGTTAATAATAATTCTTCTTACATTATAATGGTAGAAGGATTTCAGAAACCTAAGAGCTGTATCGCGCATGATGAACCGCGCATTGAATGGTTAAAATACATGCTTTCCAATTAGATAGCACAGCTCTCGGTAGTATTTTTTCTTGCTGTTACAGTCATTGCCTTCACGTTATCAATATTTCAATGACAATGAAACATCGGTTGAATAATTATCCTTCAGATGTGACAAATGGGTGTAGCATAAGTGATTGAAATTGTGAAGCATTCAGCTATCATGGTAATAAGTTAAATTTCAAATTTATTTTATAGTACAAGGTGGGCTAAAAATGGAAAATAACTGCCTATATCGAAGCTTGTGATTGTATCCAAGTCGCGGAAAATTCTAAAGCGGACTGCAATACCGAAATCGATGCTTCGTCTATAGTAATTCGTGTGGAAGCAAATTTTACGGTAATAAACGCTAGCTTACGTAGCTCTTCTGCATTTGACGTGTGATCACGTGACTGCTGACGAATTTGTGCGTTGAGTCTCAAAGCTTACAGACCATCGATATTCATCAAACGCACGACAGAAACCATGTTCTGTATCCAAGCACGTCTCTTTTCTTGTATCCAGGGGTTTGCCTTTCTGTCGGTTGCTATGTCTGCTCATACGGGATACACATGAGCTTTCAGATGTTACCGTTTTATGCGAAAACATTTGGATGCGAATTAAATTAAAATTACGTGCAAATACCAAATAAACAACTAGCAAATTAAATGAAAAATTCATTGTCTTCTGCCTACATTGTACAGCGTATTAAAAAAATAATGTCATAAACTTTGTCAGCCGATATAAAAACTCGACGGAACGAATTTTTGAAGAATATGTCAAAATCCAATCTTTTTTCGCTCTTCATGTATCAATCTCAAAGTTTTGTAAGTAAGGTCTACTAACTATCGCACTGGCAGTCTCCAGAGTCGTAGGTAATGGAAGCTCAATTCATTACATGAAATTTATTGCAGAATTGGAATTACCGTGAATGCTCAAAATGTCCGCCCCGCCCGCTACGTCAGTGAAGGTCTGTTGGATCTTGTTGGAAGGATAATTGACCTGCGGGACCCATTGGAGATGATCCACGAGTATTTTATCATGTCCGGGAATCGCTTCTGGGCAGATACCAAATCTACCTTGACGTAAAATTCGCGTAACCTAATGAGCATCCATCGCCTACGGCCCTGGGGACTGCGCCCACCTTGGTTTTATAGGCCCTACTCAACTTTGAGATTCGATATCTCGAAAATGATGAATGTTTGGATTTTTACTTATCCACGAAGAGTCGTTCTGAGTTTGTATATCTACTTCCAAATTTGTACTATTAATTTTCGAGCACTTTACTTCATTACCGATTACCGCAGTAATCCAACTGTGGAATTACGCTTCAATTTTTCTTCTTTCTGTTGAAGTCATCGTCAGTGATATGCCCTCAAAATAAGGATGGTAAATAGACTTGAGCTATGATTTCTGCGAAGGGGTGTTAAGTCAGCATTTATTCTCCAATACGATTGCTGTAAATTATTATTATTATTGCCACTTATCTTATTTTTTTACGTGGGAATTTAGATAAATATCTGCTAACAATTAGCAAAAGCCCTTAGTTACTTCCTCAATTTTTTTATCTAAGTACTACCTACTATCTGCCTTCATGATGTTAACGTGATTAATTGGATTTTTTTTCGTCATGATAATCGTGGCATGCTAGGGTTGATTGTAGAGCATGCTTGGATTTAGTTGACCTATATCATGAGAACAAAAATTCATTGAAGATAATTCCTTATCACCTGTTGTTGGAAAGAATCATGTCTACCCCACAGTTAGCATGGTAGTTTTGCGTGGTATGTCGTGCGAGGGGAACTGCAAGAAAGAATAACTTATAAGCTTATTTATTCTATGAAAAACAAAGCTAACTATAGGGAAAGCGACATTTAAATTATATCGAGACTTACTCAGCAATGAGTTCACCTTTTTTTCTCCCTTACTTACTTGTCTCTTCAGCAGCTCACCATCCAATCATAAAAAAGAAACAATATATATTTTCTCAATTCTTGAGTCAAAGATTTTCGAAAGTAGTAATTCAATTCATTATCTATATACGAGCTACGTGTAAACAATTGGGCCATTTGAGGAATGATGAGCACAGCTAAAAATTTTATCGTACTCCGAATTTTGTATTCACGAATGCCCAGCATTGCAATAATTCGAAACGTGTTCTATCGTTTTCGGCGAAAAAAGTTGTGCGATCATTAGGTAGTCATAAACTAGTGGAATCAAACGTATTTGTACATTATCTGGTTCTCATAGCTTTTCCCAAACATATCTTTATTGCTATTGCTGGGCTTACAAATTTAATATGACAGCGATCAATTTTACGATGCTATCAATCGAATGCTCTTGAAGAAATTTTAATGGATCGAAGTAGTACAATTTTCCCGGTCTTACTTCTGACCCAGCTTCCTCTTTTCTAATGACTTCATAGCTTCTGGCCAGACGCTACTTGCTCATTATCATTAAGCTTTCAAACCTCTTTAGTATTATATAGTCTAATGTATTCAACAACCCTTTTACCATACTTGCGCGACTCTCACTGTAACCGTATTTTTTCCCAGTACAAAAGTCGTTCCGATCATGTTGTTCCTTGGCGTTCTTGAGCATCCCTCAAAAAATCGTATCTTATTTCTTAATTCATAATCCGTTTAATGTTATGATGGCAATAGGTATCCAGCACAGCGTACTCTATACAGGCCTGGCCACCGTGCAACTGGGGCT
>VOMN01061354.1:0-11246 GCA_014899125.1 Orchestia grillus
GCCCAAGGCCAACATTCTGCCACTGATTTCTAAAATTACACCCTGGTTATTAGCTATATTGCCCTGTAGTATAAACGTGTAGATTGATTATCTGGCGAGTAAGCTAACTTGCTAGAATTATACTTTAATAAATGTACATAGGTCTAATTGCTTTGTATTACTCATTATCAACTCGTACAAAAATTATTGCAGTTTCATTATATGATGAAGACATAAAAACAAAAATTGCATGAAAACATATAGAGATGATTAATATTTAGATCAATATTTATTTTACTGTGGCCAATTATACAGGGTCATATTCAATGTACTCTTGGTGTCATTCGAAAGGTTTTTTTTATAAATGGTGGAAGCCTAATCTCAGTTTAATGTAAAAAGAAGCATACTACAAAAATGTTTAAATAGTTTAAAATAGATTCCTGCTCTTCAGAATAAATTTTTTATCCAATGGCATTAATATGAAGGCTGCACTTTGAATAGGATGCTCTCTAAAGTTGGCCACACTAAAGAAAATATTATTCAAGAAGTTGTTTCTTAGATGTAAGAAGTGCTTGTTTTTAAAATTTGAGAAGGAAAAATGACTAAAACTTAGTGCATACTGTACATTGTATCTTATGCATTCCTACAGGTCTTCTTTTTTTTACTTTCTCCAGGTTGTTATGTTAAATCAGGTTAACTTGATTTACTTTCACTTAACATAATCTCCATGCAACATCACTGCAACATTAGTCATAGTGGATAATATCTACCTTACTGCGGCCAACTGCACAAAGCATTCTATTTATCATACAGCCTTCTATGAAAGAGTAATTGTTAAATGTATGTTGGTTAATTGTATTACTGTCAGTTTTAAGAATTGGTTTAAGCATTAAAAGAACTAAACTAAGTATTGCATACTACAAAAAATTGTTGTTTTTCCCAAAAAAATTCATTTTTTGCACTAAATTTTTCTCATGTGTGATGAATCAACAAGTACTAATCCATATCTTAGCACATAAAAAAGATTTGAATTTGCCTTTAATTTGAATAGTAATTAATTTCTTGACTTCAGGATTCTTAGTAGGAGGGTGTAACAGTATGTATACATTTTTTATTTTCTTTATTGAGTAGCTATAGATTTGATTAGATACTTTTATATAAGGAGAAGGCAAATATTTAAGACAAGGTGTTTACATGGGACTGTATTTTCTTTGGCTAAGGGATTTATTTCTGTGTTTGACAAATAAGGAAGAGAATGGGGTAAGTTGTTGGAAGCTTTCAGGTCATAAATATGGATCATATCAATATCAGGAAAGATTAGACAACTTTTGATAGTAATTTTTATGGAATGATGATCTAATGTGCTCTGTAGTTGGAGCGGTGGCAGGATTTTGACCTCCGAGTCAAAAGGTTCCAATTTGATACTTTAGGTTAAAGGATTTTCCTTAAAAAATGAAGATTAAAATACAATGTGCCTGAGAAGCCTGCAAATCATTGTGGACTGGAACATGATGCCTAAACTTATTCCAGAATTGGTGTTTTCAAAAATCTTTCTTGAATAAAGTATAATTGAGTCATAAAATAATCATGTAACTCCCATCTGAGGATCATATTACTTTATTTGGTCATGGGTCAGCTCCCCTTGACCAGCCAAAACAAAATCTGTAACAGTTGAAAAAATAAAAAATAAAAGCATCAATATGACTATTGTAAGCTAATTTTCATTCATCATTACATTTATCTAAAATTTATGCATTAAAATAGAGTTTTTCATAGTTTAATTTGACGTGCACTTATTTTCTAAATGCTAATCAAGCTAAAGGAAGATCATGAAAACTGTGTGCTTGATTATGTTGTTTCTTTCAGAGTACAGGTTGACAAAATTATGGCAAAATTACCTGACAAAAGCCCCTCTGGGGGCAAAAAGTTGAAAGGCATCAACAAGAAGTCCAACAGTTGCCTTAATCCAGATCGAGATATGTCCAAGGTAAGTTATTTTGAATTAAGTAATGTTGCCTATTTGATGATGCTGAGCTTTCATTAGACCTTCAGCAAATTTTACTTCTATCTTTACATGTGCATGCATGCTTATGACCAGGGGACTGAAGAATATTTGTGTATCATTTGTTGAAGCAAAAGCATTTGTAAATTGAAGGAAATTCCTTATTAAGTTGTAGCTTCTCCATAACTAACATGATATAGGTATGTTAAAAACACGCTTGAAAATTATTTTCTTGAGCTGTCCAGCAGTTTTTATCTATGCTAGTACAAATTCTCTAATGTTTACTTTGCGAAAGGCTGAGATTTTTTTTAAATGAAACTTAAATATCAAGATACACTAATATTTTGAAAAATATTTTTGCATAAGTTTTGACCTTTGTTACCTCTAAATGCTTGTGTTTTGCTCAGGTGAGGTTGAAAGGAGCTCCTTACGCTCGCAGCAAGGCTACCATCAAGCGACTGCAGATGTACAGGACTGGCCAAGCCAAACGAGATGCTAAGGGCAAAATCATCAAACCTGCCATCTTCCAAGGCTGGCTTCCTTCTGGTTGGTCTCATGTACATTTTGTGTATAAATTCATTTAAGGAAAAACATATTTTCTGAGAATACTATTCTATGAAAGTTAACTGTAATTGCATATATGTTAATCCAAAACTCTTGCTCTAAGCTTGTGGTTCTGTGTTGACATGTGAAGTGCCTTTTGTCAATGTGAAGTTCTGGTTTCTTCAGCTGGTGGAATCAGCGTGTTGGATCCTTGTTAAAAATTTCTTAGTGTCACCAGCTATTGGTGGGGGAAAATTGCATTTTGTTTTTAAAATGTCTCTTAATTTGTGGAGTAAATGTTTATGTGAAAAAGGCCAGTTGTGACACACTACATAGCTCTCTGTGGTTGAATTGTTTTGCCATTTGAATTACAATTTTTTATGTCTATTACGTATCCATAACAACTTGACTGTAGTGAACTTTGCTTTATGATGTGAAACTGTTTATACCTATTGCTAATTACCTGAACTTTTTTATATGACTATGGAAAAGTCCTCTTCAATTGCATACTATTTTGACCAATAAATTGTTATTGTATGATTTTATTTGAAAAAGATATGTAGATTATTGCTACTTTGAATTTGCATGCAGCTATTAGGGCTGTTTGGGATGCATCTAACTAATTCATTATACCTTAGCTATTAGATATGTCCTGTAAAAACTGGTGGGACAAAATGATGTTTATTTCTTAAGATGCCCGTTTTTATATGGTAAATCTAACATGAAATAATGTTATTTTCAGTATCACTGATACAGACTGCCTTCTCTGACAGTCTTGCTGATTAGGAATACAAACCCAGGAATTATCTCTGAACAAATCCTTAAGAGTGTGACAGAGAGACAGACCAAGCTATGCTGGGCTATTGTTATATAAGGGGATTTCTCCCTTGTAACCAGTTTTGGTAGCTGAACCCTCCTTTGAAAACTAGTTGGAAAACTTGTTGCACACCAGAGTGGAGTTATCTCCCAGTATTTGTATTTCTCAAGTGGCACAAAGCATGAAGTCTTGTGCAGATATTAGAATATGTTTTTCTCACCAAAGTGTTCATTATTGGCTGCTTAATCTTGCAGAAATGTAAAAAGCTTGGCTCTTTTCAAAATTTGCTGAAATGATTTCAATTTGCAGAGTGTACAAAATATTGATGATGTGAAATGATGCGAGTGTCATATAGTGTTATTTTGTTGTCTGATGGCGTGGAACTTGGGTAGCCATCCGAGAATATACCACTAAACTCGTTCCTGTTGCTAAATCTTATTTTTTTCTATTTATATGGGCCGTATATTTGTATTCTGACGCAAATGAATCTTGCATAGCTTTGGTCTGATGCGGTAGTGATGGTCTTTGTATGTGTTTTCTCAGAAAATTCTGTTGAGATCTGTAGTTGAGGTGATTGTATTAACTGTTTACTTGTGTTACAGGAACACAGTCTCGCGTAGCACCGCACCAAAAATGGTTTGGTAACACAAGAGTAGTCAAGCAGGATGCTCTGCAAAAGTTTCAACAAGAAATGGGTAAAGTTGTCAAGGATCCTTATAAGGTAAGGAACATTTCTTCTCTGAGTTTTGAAAAATATAAGTAGTATAATTTCTAGAGTTGTAAGATTTTAGATGATGAAATGTTTCAAAGTATTTTACTATGGCATCATATAACTAAACCAGTTATATAACTGTGCTATTCGATTGCAATGGCTATTTCGATGAGAACACTTGTTGGTATAATTTTGAGCATTGTTCTGTGGAAATGGAATTTAGGTTAGTTGATCAGTTTTATTATTCATATCAATGGTCCCTTGCAGGTGGTGATGAAACAAACCAACCTGCCCATTTCTCTCCTCAACGAGAAAGCAAAGCACGCTCGTGTGCACCTGCTGGACACGGAACCATACTACACCGTCTTTGGCAAGAAGAAGACTCGCAAGAAGCCCGCTCTGTCGGTGAGTGGTAGCTTTGTTCCTGGTGCTGAGTGTAGAATATCTAGGAACTGTAAGAGGTCTTGACTCTTGAATGCATGACAAGAAACTTTTCCTATTGGATGCGAGCTCAATTATAGTGTACATGGTGAGAATATGAGCATCAGTGTTTATCATGTTCTGTAGGTGTGAGGTAAGAACCAGTTTTCTCTCAGTCCAAGTTATTGAGAGGCAATGGCTGAGCTGCTGTGAGATAATCACGGTTGGTTTTTAGGCTCTCCATTCTTTTTCACTAGTGTGACTTTAGGTAGTCAAATTTAGCAACTTAATGTGATCATTTCATTTTTGCCATTTATGGAAAAGATACTTTAAATTGTGGAAACCGTTTTTTGATTCTACTATTAAATCAGATATTTTTCATGCGACCAGGCGGTGAACTGCACAGTTTTTTTGATTCTACTATTGAATCATATATTTTCCGTGCAACCAGGCGGTGAACTGCGCAGAGTTTGCAAAGCAGGCTGAGGAGGCCCTCGCTCGCTACGATCCTGAGAAGGACGGGTCCATCGTGAGGGAGGCTGAGGACTCCAAGAATGCAGCCCCTGCATGGTTTTCTAAGGTATTTCTTGTGCTGGCCTCTGCAGTCCTCGGCAAGTTGTAGTGCTATGGAGCAGCTGTCAGAGGGCAATGTCCTCAACATTGAAATGTCTGTGATAAGCTACAGCTCATATTTTTTACCTTTGCAAGGTTTATGACCACTTCTAGTAGTGTGTTATTGTCTGTTGCTTCTTTGTCTATTTGTTAATTTTGTGTTGATGAGGAATTCACTCTTTTGTATTGCTTGGTGTCCTAAGCAGTGCCGTTGAATACCAAGTTTTTGCTCTTGTAAACTAGAACTAAATCTGTCACATTTCCCTGTGATAATCTCCTGTATTGATTCCCCAATTTCATTAAAATCTGAGTATAAAATTTCTCTTTGACGAACGACAACGTACTGAAATGATAGTGGCGCAAGACATAACGCTTCACGGCACAATCGATTTTGAAAGTTATGCAATACGCAGGCTTTATAGCAGAAGGACTTCGTTTGAGGATATATAAATGGATTGCTGAGTAACGTGTGTGTGGTCCGGCAGATCGGCCAGAGCAGGAGGATCTGGAGCGAGCTGTACAAGGTGATCGACTCGTCAGACGTGGTCATCCAGGTGCTGGATGCCAGGGATCCTCTGGGGACCCGCTCCCTCCTGGTTGAGAAGTACCTCACAGAAAAAGCGTCACACAAACACCTTGTGTTTGTGCTCAATAAGGTTTGTGCTTGCTGAGTTTTCCTGATTGATAATGTAAATGAACCTACTTTAATACGTTTCTTATGATGTGATCCATCGGTGGGTCAATTTATCCTTAAAGAAAATAGCATTCTTGCATGTGTTAATAGCTGGATAGAAATGAGTGCAAGCTGAGCAAAACTTGCTCCTCCGAATGACTGTTATGTTCTAGTTGGTTGAGGAAAATTCTTTGTGATGAATGTTTTTAAATAAGTTACTGTGTTCCAGTATTGCTATCAAAAAACTTTTCACACTAAAATTAACTAATAATGTTCGCCTCTTAATTTATGCTCTACCTTGTGGATTGCTTTCTTATATAGCCACATCAGCGCGTTTTTGCCTCTCAGTTAGAGTGTGCTGATGGTGTTATGTCAAACTGATCCCACGGAAATATACTTCTTCACCCCTCAACGGCTCAGTAACATTGTGAATAAATTCTTACGCAGCTCAGCAGTTTTGAAACCTTGCACAAGTTCAGCTGCTTTTAGCGTACATGCTCTCTATCAGGATGTAATTTTAGCCAGTCAAGGGGGCTCATCTTTTTGTACCTAATAAATGAAAGCAAGAGAGGATGCTTGCTCGTTGGACACAAATAGGTCTGCAATGAACTGTCACTAGAAATTACTGAGGATTCATGGGCTCATTTTCTGAAGATCTTACTATAAACAAAGACTTAAAGTACGTCATCCTATGCTACTTATATCCACCTTGCCTCGTTTTGAGGAGCTCATATTCTCACTGCTAGAACTCCTTTGTTGCTACTTGATACGTAAACCACGTGAAACGTGCCTCAGGTGGACCTGGTGCCTGTGTGGGTGACGCAGAAGTGGGTGGCCATCTTGTCCCGCGAGCGCCCTACCATGGCCTTCCACTCGTCCATCTCCAACAGCTTCGGTAAAGGCGCTCTCATTAGCCTCCTGCGTCAGTTTGCCGTGCTGCACAAAGACAAGAAGAACATCAGCGTGGGACTCATCGGCTACCCCAATGTTGGCAAAAGTTCCATCATCAACACCCTTAGAGCAAAGAAGGTTTGTGCTAATGCTTGTTCCGTTTGATAGACTCATTAATAATGGTAGTGTGCGACCTTCTGTGAATGTGTTTTCATTTTATGTTTTATAGGTGTTGACCAAATTACATTGAACATTTCTTGCACTAGCAGTGTGGTAACACTGAAGGTCGTTGTCGTGTAGTCGCTATAGTGGTTTTGCACTAGTTTTGTAGTGGTCACTGCACTAGTCCAGTAGTGGTCACCTGACAGCATTGTTTTCTCCTCCTGAAAATATTGCTTGAACACTTCGTGCGCTTGAGGAGTTAATGTTAATGCTTTAATTAAAGCAAATTGTAATCTCGTACATCGCGTTTTGAAATCTATGTACGATAAGTTTATTTGGATTTCCTTCAAATTTGGTATAGCACTCGGTCAACTAACAGAATTGGATTGTAGAGCTGGCGATAACGAATAGAATATTTTATACGTGGGTACTCAGTGTGGTTATGAAATATTCAGGTGTGCAACGTGGCGCCCATCGCAGGAGAGACGAAAGTGTGGCAGTACGTGGCCCTCATGAACAGCATCTTCCTGATCGACTGTCCTGGAGTGGTGCCGCCCTCTCACGAGACGGAAGAGGACATGGTGCTCAAGGGCACCGTGAGGGTCGAGTATGTCTCCAACCCTGTCGACTACATCCCCTTCATCTTGGAGCGATGCAAGCACTCCTATCTCTCTACGACTTACAAGGTGAGGCTGCTTGGAGTTTTATGACACCTTCCGCGAGTTTTGTGTCCATGTCTTCTTGTTTCAGTGTGACAAGTCCAAGTCCTGATCTCAGTGCAAACAGTTTACAGAGTGCTTTGAAAGATGGTGGTATTTCTATTCAAGATAATTTCTCTTTTCTTCCGCTTAGCGCTGAAGTGCTCACGGTTTGTCCAGCGTCAAATAACTGCAACACTGATACATTTTTATTTTTAATCTTGAAGCTGCATTGTCTTTTTGTATTTACTAATATTAGTGGGACTAGTTCTCATTTGTGGGACTACTCGTAGTTTACGTTTGTGGGACTCCTCGTAATTTTCATTTGTGGGACTGCTCATAATTTTCATTTGTGGGACTACTCGTAATTTTCATTTGTGGGACTACTCGTAATTTTCATTTGTTGGACTAGCCTTTGTTGGTTTGACTAGCCTTCGTTGGTGCGACTAGCCTTCGTTGATGCGAGTAGCCTTTGTTGGTGTGACTAGCCTTTGTTGGTGCGACTAGCCTTTGTTGGTGCGACTAGCCTTTGTTGGTTCGAGTAGCCTTTGTTGGTTCGAGTAGCCTTTGTTGGTGTGACGAGCCTTTGTTGGTGCGACTAGCCTTTGTTGGTGCAACTAGCCTTGAACACCTGTTTTACAATTGTTCAGTCGTACTGCCAACTCTTCCGTGTGCAACCCAAATAGCAATGTAGATGAAATGCATTCTTGTCTTACCCCTCTAATACTTTCCACCCACTTGGTTTCTATATCACCCATCACAAATTTCACTCTTGTTCCTACATACGTGCTTCTAATTATATTGGTTAATTTTTCACTGAAACCGCATCTTTTCAGCACCTGCATCATCACTTGTCTGTCTACTCTATCATATGCCTTCTCAATATCAACAAAGGCTAAGAATACTCTCTTTTTTTCTATTTGAAAATTTTAAATCTCTTCTCTCACAATAAACATATTGTCTTCTCCTCTCCTATTTACTTTAAACCCATTCTGTTCTTCCCCAATTATCCTGTATCCCTCTACCCTCTCTTTCATTCTCTCATTCAAAGTTGTGCAGAAATTTTTACTCATTGTATTCATCAATGCAATTGTTCTGTAGTTTTCTAGCATATTCTTTGGCTTTCTTCTTCCCTGACTAGCCTTTATTGGTGCGACTAACGTTCATCAATGGACTTGATTTTTTTCTCCTTCTTCATTTTTTATTTTATTTATTCTGTAACGTGCAGCGATGCGAAAAAATTCTTGTGATTCTAACCATGCGTTCGTCTGTTGTCAGGTGCACGAATGGGGCACGTGCACGGAGTTCTTGGAGACACTGGGGCGGCGCATGGGGCGTTTGCTGCGTGGCGGCGAGCCTGACGTCAATGCCATCGCCAAGCTCATCCTAAACGACTGGCAGAGGGGCAAGATCCCCTACTTCGTGCCTCCTCCTGGACACGATTCCTCCGAGTTCCAGAAGACGAAGCAGGTGCGCCAAAAATCAGTCATCAAGTTCAGCTACTCTTAGCCTCGTGCCTGTCTCTGTCTGATCCCATTGCTCTCAGCTCTTGCAGGCCACTGGGACTCATAAACCCCCGAGTTTTATTCCCATTAGGCCAGCTGAACATCAAGGTCGTAAGGAGATCCGTAAGACTTCTCTGCCGCTTTGCATTCAAATGACTATCAATCTACACCGCAAAATGAAGCTGTGTCGGTTCCAAAGGCTTGTCGCCCTTTGATAGCCAGTATGATTACTTGACTGAAATATTCAGACGCATTTTGTCAACGCGTTCCTGAGTGATATTGACTTTATTTTGTTGTAAAGTGTGCTCTTGGTGCTAGAGTTTGAAATTGTTCCCAAATGTATGATTAGTATCTGATGTATCTTTTCCTTTACTTGCTGGAAAGTTTACTTGTGAATAAATTATTTATTAGTTCACTAATTTAGCGGGTCGGTTTTTTTGGAGGGGGATGCACACTTTATTCGTTTGATTCAATGACGAATTATTGTCACCAGGTGGAGAACACCGCGCTGGAGAAGCGGACTCGCGAGAAGCTTGAAGAGGAGGAGCGACAGGAGCTTATTCGAGCAGGGGTCATCGCTCGGAAGGAAGACCTGACTTACCGTCATTTTGCGGATGAAGACCCGGACAAGAACGAAGACGATAGCTCCAAGAAACCTGTGCCTGGTGTTGTGCAAAATCTGGGCCGCATCGTCACTTCAGTTCGCTATGACGCGGAGGATGCGAAGCTGAAGTCAAGGCAGCGGGCGCAAGGCGTCGTGGGCGTAGAAGATGACGATGATCTTGTGGATGCTAATAGTTCTCTCGATGTCACTACTGGAAGTCTTGACGAAACTACAGTCGCTGACGACAACGATAATACCGAGAATGGGGACGCTGCCAGTCAATCAAATGATATCGACCTCGACAGAAGCCTAGACGATAATGATGGGATTGATTTGAATGATTGTCAAGCGGCATCAAGTTCACTCATAGAGAATGGAGATGATGATGATGAATGTGTTGAAATTAAACGTGATGTATCTGCTGATGGGAGTTCGGAGCACGGGATTGGGTTAAAGAAATCAGAAAAAAGTGCAGCAAAAGTACCAAAAGCTCGGGTTCAAACGCAGAGACGATTGTCTAAGGCGCAGAGGAAAATGTTGAAAGGTGACTCGAGTGATTCTAAAAAAGTTCGTTTTGCAATGGATGAAAATAAAGAAACTAGGCCTAGTAAGAAGCGTAATTGTACTGAAGCTTTCCCGCCATCTGATGAAGATGGAAATAACCAACATGAAGAAATGGATGATGACGACGACGAAGATCGCATGGAAGGGGTAGATGAGCTGTCATCGGACGAGGATTGTGACGGTGCTGCGGATTTTGCAGTGCCGGCTTTGGAACTGCAACAATTTGCGGACCAGACGCTTGCACCTGTGCGAGAGACCTCCGCCGCCCCAAGGTACAAGAAACAAATGGCGGCTGCTCTCCGGAAGCGGAAACACGTGGACGACGCTGTGGTTTTGCTTTCTGACCCGACGCTCCACAAGCCAGTGTCTGCTAAGGAGAGACGTCGCGCTGTTAGGGAGGCCATGGAAAAGAATCAGCCTAAGCGTTACTACGATATCGTCAACGTCAAGAATAAGAACAGGAATAAGGTGAAACCCGTGGACCCGGCTCTCGCTAACAGAGGACATACGAAGAAAGTTCCCAAGTCTGCCAAGAGACGATAATCCAAATGCCATCACTGAATGGAGTACAGATGATTTAAATTTATGTGTTTTATTTCCTTATTGGTGCTGTGAACGTGATGCTACTCTAACTGTCGTCATTTCTGCGGGTCTTACGAGCCTTGTTCGTGCTCATTTTGTGAATATATTTATGAATGGATACTAAGTTACCCGTGGATCGTAGACATGGGCGACTAAGAGTCCGAGAAATTTATCTCAAGGCGTCACGTTTGGACATGAGCGGCAAGTGACAAAGGTGAATTTTGCCTCATCTCGGACAGGACCTGACACTGTCGCGTGTCGTCGGAGTCTAGATTGGCAGTGCACTCGTCAGTCAGAGCGCGCTCTGGTCCATCTCTCATCGGTGCAACCTTAGGGTCAAGACTATGATGGTAGGGTGACAGGCTTAGGCGAACCCTTAATGATTTGAAAATCGTGGAGTCAAGCGTAGTTAGTGCTATAATTAAAAAACACAAATACCTTTTATCTAACTAATATTTCTATGCGAATACCAGAGTAAACTT
>VOMN01061356.1:0-12272 GCA_014899125.1 Orchestia grillus
GGCGGGAAAACCCCACTATTATTATTATTATTATTATGAGCAGATACAAATTTTTTTACGGGTGAATGAGTATTAATGCGCAGGCATTGCTAGAGGGTAGAATTTTCATTTGTAGTGTCAGGAAGAGTGACCACGAACCGTTCACAAGGTTTCCTCTATTGGAACAGCCCATGCTTCGGAACATATATCAGTAGATATGCTGATTGTAATTGTACCGAGAATGTTATTTGCTGATTCGTGTAGATCACGAGTTAACCGCTGATGCCTAAGGCAACCTAGGCTGCAAGCCGAAATTTTCACATTAGTTTTGCTTTGTTTAATTTTTCTATTTTGCGGAAAAATGAATGTGCAGGCCCTACTCGGGACCCTTGGTCCAGTGTGGAACGTATTTCGATGTATTTTGGTATTTTGGTGTCTTGCTATCTTCATTGAAGGAAGCGCACTCGTATGTACTTGTATTGTCGAACGTCGTGAAGAAAAATCTATCTTCCCCTCCAGAGGCATAAGGTAGGCAATAGTGTTAACATTAGTTATGTTCGTCTATCGTATGCTATAGGGACTGGTGACCCCAGGAGGGCACTGTTAGGTTACCTCAGCTCTCTATATATATACATATATGTAAAAGTTTTCAGTACTTCTGTTTTTCGTGCCCACATTGCTTTTTTTCATTTTCATGCCATTTTCGCATGATTATTTTTTATCTTTTTTTCCTCTTCCATCTTAACTTGCTCTTTCTATGCGCTGGAAATCCTGTGTAGGAACACACCTGTGCACAAATTCCAAGTTCTCTTCAGTCCATGTTGAATGGTCTCTTCTTCTTGCTTTGTTGAGAGCGGCTGCGATGTGGCTGAGGAAGCTGTAACTGATTAACTACCGAGTCGATGTCTTTTGAGGTTGCCATATTCGTGTAGTAGCTCTATCTATCATCCGTAAGGATTGCCAGAGTGTTGCCGTAGGTTGTAAGGGTTTCCATTTTAGCTAGACAGATGAAAACTCTAGTTTTTGTGCCATGCAAAAGTGAGGCGTACAGTACTCTACAATCGACCTTTTGTACGGGTGTCTTCCACAGTTTCTTGCTTACGCTCGCCAGAAATCGCGTCAGTAACATATTCATTACTGGTTTAGAAGTTCTGTGAGTGACGTTAAAGGTACAAGCCGAGAAACGTAATCTTACACCGTTGTAGTCCTTTCGTTTCTTTTCCTGTTATCTCAATTTTTTCATTTTTGTCAGCTGTAGTGGCATTTTAGACTGATTTCCAATTTGAGGACAAACGGAAAATTCCACTTCGTCGTATGTTCACGACTTCAGTATTTCTAAAATACCGCATTACTATTATTTTTCTTCTCACGCGTTCGCTTCTAAATATTGTCACGTCTCGGTGAGCCGATAACAGTGAAGCGATGGGGCCTCTCTCTGGCTCACTTATTCTTCAAATTTGAACTCATTCTTGTACATGTCCTTAACTCCTGTTGGCCTATTGCCGCCCATGGTATTTGGTCTTTGAAGATAACAGACGATATTATACTCCCGAGAAATTTGTCCTCATTATGAAATTTCACCAACCAAGTTTAGTATCGGGGAACCTGCTACCAAAGATGAATAATTCCATCGAATATATAACTTTTTGTCTGCTTATTTTTATTGTGCGGACACGAGAGAAAAGTTGATTTTCATAGATTCATTATAAATTTGCGTGGTTATAATATTAAATCATTTACTTGCATATGTCGATTGATAAATATAACATAGGTAGTGAAGGTATTTTACCTTTGTGAAGAGAATAGACATATTTGTGAAATGGGTGACTTTTATGTATGTACAATTTTGATGTTTACTAAGAAATGTTTGTAAATTTTATGCATTGTTTAAGCCCTGGTTTGGGCAATCTAGTCATTGTTTGGACGAACTATGATTACACGCCATTGTATTACTCTTGTTGGCGACTTATAAAAGGAGGTGACTATGGACCGCACCATTGATAGTGGTATGATGCAGTAATAAATTTATAATTGGGTGCAAGACCTTCCCCGTAATATAGTTCGAGCTACAGGAGCGCGAGCACATCCGTGCTGCTATGTAGAACTACTCGATGCCACGCTGAACTTGTAATGCCATTAGTACTCGTACGTTGCATTTACTTTCCAGCGTACTGTTTTTAGATTGTGTTCTTCGTATTATTTCATGGGTACAAAACTATAGAAAATAATTTCTCAGATTGATTTCTAGTTTTGTGCACGCTGTTTAAACTATAAGGAACACCATGTTCGGCATGTATATTTTACTGCACCGTGTCATTGAAAATTTTTCATGTCAAGAATTCTTAGTACGTATAATTCACGTGTTTTATCGGCAGCTAATGTAATAAAATTTATTTGTTAACCACAAAAAATTATATTATGTTCAGCTCGCTCTACTTGTACGTAATTTTAAGATGCTGAGAACTGCAGTGTTGAAATTTTCTTCAGTTTAAAATGTGTACTAAAAAATAGTTACTTAATTCAAGACTAAGTATTTTGTATATTTTTATTGTATTTTTGCCCATGATTCAGAAATCATTTTATGATTGCATAAGTTAGACTATAACGATTTCTAACATCGTAGATTTTGTACGATTTAGCGGGTAATTAGTTGCCTAAATTGGTGTGATTTTAAAATACTTTTTCCCACCGTTACTTTACCTTTTCCCCACTGTTACTTTTCCCCACTACCTTTCAACGAGTCGAACTTATATTGTTTCACTTCGCACTTTTGACAGCTGTACAGCTTAACCAACTTTGGGCTTGGAAGCGAAGGTTCAAATAATTTACCCCGTTCTGTGACCAGAGTGCTGAATGTACGTTAATTACGGTAATCGCCATCACACAGAGCGGCTTCAAAATGATGTTCATTATTCCAATACTTCCGTAATTGTCGGTACTTTTCTCGGAAGTGTTTGGTGAATAAAGTCTGTGATTATAAACAAAAACTATTATTGACCAGTGTACGTAAAACCATGCACATAATCGTGATAATGATATATAGTTTAACAGATGAGACGTATATTTTTTGCAAACTTTAGCATTTGTCATACTCGCCATAAACGCATGTTCACAATATCAATCATAAAAAAATTATCAATACAATCAAATACAATTGACCTACTTTGGAGATGATGGTGAAAACATTAATTTTATGTACATTAAACTTAATTACGTTGTACCGTTCATAACAATTATCTGTACATTTTTTTCCAACTCAATTGGTAAATATTTTTTATTACCCGAAATACGAATTATACGCTTCACAAGTCAAACAGATTTCTCGAGTAACTTTGAAATGAATCACGCAATGAAAGGCTGTCCACACCCAACCAATATATCGTAGCTTGCTTTTCTACCTGATAATTAAGGACGCCGCATTAGTCTTGATTTTGCGAGGAAGGTTTTTTGTTCGCATGCTATACATTGAAATTTTCTAGTTATAACAATTTTGTGAAATCTCTTCTATAGTTTCGGATACATTTGGGAGGCTAAACAGAATGTAACGAAATATTTACTGACCATAGAAAGTGAGACTGATATCCAAATTCTTCAACATAAGATCAAAGTAACAGTGAAACACACGATTTATGAATTTAGTTTAAAACTAAAATAATTCAACACTACCGAGTGCAATTCTCACGAAACTATATCATTGCCTACAAGTAACGTAGAAAAATTATCATACGATATATTTTCTCATTGAGAAAAATAGCTGTGTTAAAAAATTGAAACAAACATAGCTACTAGGCTTATCGATGAATATTCGTAAACGATTATCGTTGAACCATGCAATATCATTTCATAGTAAAATTAACCATTCTCCTAAGAAGTAGCATTATCATCGTAAAGTATTTAATAATTGCAGTTGAACTAAATGCTATTCAAGCATAACAATAACACATAAAATCAATAACACAACTAGGATGAGTCGTTTTAAGTCAAGCGAATGAAGCGTCAAAACGCTGCTACTGCCGAAAGCTTAGGACAATATTATAAAGCTAAAAGATTCAGTGATGCTTTGAGCTCAGCAACTGTAGCATCGCTATTGTCAAGAGGTTGATTTGGTTGCAAATTGTATGAATATTTGACAGCTCCCAAAGATGTAACAAATGCTCTCATTGCGAATTTGGAGAAAATCGCAGAACTCTCCATAGAGAGACAACCTTCTGAATCAAGTCTCGGGCAACGAGATGGGTAGAGTTGCGAAGAGCTTCTAAGTAAAATTATCCCTCAAAACAATGTTATTTATATCAAATACATACATGCATAGGCCCTTGACAATTCAAAACCATCGCAAATTTTTATTTGACGGAAATATTTCTATTTGGTAAAATGAAATGACAGAACTAGTACTACGCCTAAAATAGCAAGGAACTAGAGACCCCCTTACACCTTATCACAAGTGTTCAGGGCAAGAGAAGCTCCCAGTGCTACAAGAGTGCAGGGAAAATGGCTCGCCTGTTTAGAGGGTAGTCCGGAAACGTGGAGCGGTACCACCGATGGTTCGATAAAGCCACGTGCACCTGCACAGAGTGATTTCAGGGGGAATAGGTTAGAAGAAGACGTCATCCGTTTTTTTACACAGCCAAAACGGCTGTGTTCAACAACGAATATGAAAATAACTAGTGACGTGCCGATTAATCGGCATCGGCAAGAATCGGCACTTTAGCAAGAATAGTCATCGGCACACTGTGAAAATTGCTGATTCCTCCTATACTCGAAATGTACATCATTGAGAAGAAAAATTATGAAGATTTTATATAATCAGCATTTACGGAAGTTAATACTCACTGTCGCCGGTTTGTGGCATCCCTAAAATCAACTTTCGTCCACAGTGGATAGGTATAAATAATCATAATTTTTATTTCTAATGGAGGACAAACTACAGTAAGTGTGTGCACTTCTGACGCATTTATTTATTTCATACGTGGACGTACCTTACAACTATGTAAATTGTAAACGAAAGTAACTGTAGTAGTACAGATTACAGCGCTTCAGTGACTCGGACTATCTCGCACCGAAAGAGAAGAGACCATTTAGCATGGACGGAGAGAAAAGAGAATCTATGCAGACGATGTGTTCTCACACAGGATATCATGTGCATAGAAACAGCAAGTTAAGAAAGGAGAGGAAGAAAATATAATGACCAATTAGCAAAGAAAGCATGAGAATAGAACAAAATAGGCACGAAAGACAGAAATCCCGTCGGCCTATTTAGAGCTGAGGTAATTTAACTGCCCTCTTAGGGACGCCAGTTCCTATAGCATACAATAGACACACCTAACTGCCCTAACCCTATTGCCTTTGCTTGAACTATGCCCCCAGAGGAGTCATGTAAACAAAAGCTATTTAAATTGAAATAGTATAACAATTCAACAGGGCGCAAAAGAGTGTCACACAGTTAATCACACACTTTCTTTTTAACGTTCATTAATTATCGTATAATTTGCTTCGAATGTTAATAACGAAAAATATTAAAGTATTCCATGCTCAATTAGGGCGTGATACCTCGTCTCAAGCCACAATGATGAGCCACCCTTTTAGAAATACCATATTCAATCTTTCCTTGACCACCAAAAGCACTCCGCCAGGACTTTCGAACCCGAAATCTGTTGACTGGAAGGCAATCACGCATACCACCTGCGCTGTGGAGCCCCACAGATTCAAGATACCTGGTTAGTGAAAACGAAGAGCCACATGATGGCTGCGGCAGGGTTGCAGAGTAGGGCGAAGAGCGCCGTGTACATGATCACCTCAGCACACATGTGGGGGCACGACACGTACTCGAATCCGCCACCCACCGGCAGGACGTAAGAACTTTTCGAGCCTCGGCCTGCAACACGGTGAGCAACGTCAGGCGAAGTCGCTCCATTTGTTAACCCTTTAATGCCCAATTTGTACTTTAAAGAGGAATCAATTTTTTTTTTCAGTAATGTCCATGCGATGGATACGTATTTCCATTCATAAATATAAAGTAGCATAGTGAATTAAGGAATAAAATGCGATTTGTGTAACGTTTCTCAAAACCGACATAGCGTCATAGAGGGGTAAACACTAGAAAGGGCTAGGCAATTTGATTTCATACACCTACGGTTGTATAACAGACCCCTCAAGAACAGGAAGAAAATATCCCGATAACAACAGGTAAACAATGGGAAATGGGTTTCTGCGCAATAATTATGAAGCTGTAACTATTACGATACGCAAGTACACCCGCTTGATTTCCTCCACACGCCTAAATCTTTACGCAAACCTGACGAAAATAGTTCTATTCAAGATTGACAATTTGTCCCTTTCGTTTTAAACCCTTTATGATTTCAACATGAAAGTATTATAAAATATGATTCCGTTCATCGAAACTGATACGGCATTATAACAAGTTTGCATGAATTTATCATTTGTAAAGGTAATATAAAACATTCACAAGCAAATAAACTAAACATACATTTAGTAACGCAATATCAAATAGGGTAAAATAACAACCTCTCCATCCCTAGTAGGTGCAAAAAATTTTCAATTATTAGATTATAAGTTACATTAAAGCCTACTAGCCACATGGAACGCGATCTCAAGCGAACGAAAAGAAGGGACCATTTAGTGTTGGCCTTAGACAACGTGGAATTTATGCAAAGGTGCGTTCCCACACAGGACTCCCAGCGCATAGGAATGGCAAATTAAGAAAGCGAAAAAATATAATAATCAGTGAAAAAAACATAAAAATTGAAGGAAATAAAGACGGCCCAAAAGATACTCCTGCCACTGCTACAGTCTGGCTATTGTGTGGGCACTACTGCCACTACTACAGCCTGGCTATTCAACAGGTGAGTCTAAGAGGTTGCAATGTATGGGAACAGACGCTCCGCGACAGCGAGTACGACGGAACAGGGCATCACACTGGCTGCCTGTAAGATTAGTTGCGGACGGCATCCGGACAGCCAATCTGCCTACCTTGCCACTAAAGGAGTGACGGCTTTACGTTCGAGACGACCGAGCCCGCACTCATAATACTAACTTCAAAATCGTAAGCAAATTGCCGGCTCCTACTTCAAGTACTATTAAACACGCGTAGGGTACTAGACAAACATTCCCATTTTAATCATCAGATTATAATGAATGTAACTATAAAGACCTCCATGCATATTTCAAAATTCTATTTATACTTAGTCGAATTCTTAATGAAAACAATGCAAATTAAACGAGAATTCTCTGAAGGCGAAGGAAGTAAGAACTGGGAGGGAAATTTTCCGTATTTATACATTAATACGCTTGTACCTACCTATGAACCTACCGTTCCGTCACACTTCGCCACTTTGCAAGTGAAATTTCAGGTCTCGAGCGAAGTATCCTGTATACGGGTTGCATGTTTGCTATAAAAAGCCAGTCTTCGCGGCACATTTTCAGTTTCCCCAATAGAGTTCAGACTACTCGCATCGTCAAGAATAAAACTGCTTTCAAGACCGGACTATCTCTGCCCTGAACCTTTAACCTCCGTCCAACACTCGAGAGGACCACTCCTAATGGGCTGGTTTATCTAAAGTTTGTTCATCTAAATGTCCGTGAAATTTTCATGGGTCCTGCTAGTTATTATTAAATTGTCAAGTTGCTGGCTGATCTGCCTTTCACTCGTCCCTATTCTACGTTTAGATTTTGTATTTTCGCGAATGAATTATTATCTTTTATTTTATCTTACGTGTCCATGTAAATGAGCAATACAATCGTCGGAAACGACAACTGATTTCCCAAGCGCGTCACTGCACAGGACTTCCAGCAGACACGACAGACATGAAGTCCACAAGACAAGGAGCACATGGGGCAACACACGAACACATCTCACCTTGAGTAGCGCGGCGGAGGGTCGCCAGTCTGGAGAGACTGTCACGCTGCACCAAGAAGCCGGCAGCAAAGGCGGCGTAGCACGCACAGCAGTAGAGCACTTCTCCTGCTCTCACCTCCACCATGCGGCCACCCCCTACACACAGGGAGAACAAGGCAGGTCATTTTATGGCACAAACCCAGTTTGAGTGGAGGCACCGCCCCTCACGGGGCAGAAGATAGGCCATAGGGATAGGTTAGTTAGGTTTGTCTATCCTATGCTATGGGGGACTAGCGCCCCGAGAGGAACACTGCTAGGCTACCTCAGCTTTAGACAGGCCTTCGGGACTTCTATCTTTCGTGCCCCCTTTCTTTCTTTCCGTTTTCATTCCGTCTTCGCTATTTCTTATGTCTTTTCTTCCTCTTCCTTCTCAAGTTGCTGTTTCTATTCGCAGGGGATCTTGTGTGGGAACACACCTTGTGCATAGATTTACCGTTCTCCTAAGTCCATACTAAATGGTCCCTACTAGGAATGAGATAGCAAAGAAAATCGTGAAAACATTTAATTCGACCGTTTCGAGCATATGCTCATTTTCAACTATATCTACGAAGGAAATTTTTTTATTTTATCAATATGGCCAATGATATAAGGGTTGTGCAATAAGAATAGTTATGCCAAATTAAAAAATTGAAACAATTAAAAACACAAAGTACACACACCAAGAGGGATTTTTAGAGACCTATTTACGTAGTGGCAAAGCACTTTCAAGAACAAGAACGATGCAAACGGATTTAAAACTTCAAACGATGGAAAATACAAGTAAGTGCGGAAACTAAAACCGGAAAAAAATTAAAATGGCACATAGGACGAGGGCTAACGGCTAACGATCTTTAATGGGTATGCACTCTGCATATCATTTAATGAAGGTTTCAATTTATGAATGTACAATGACTCAAATATTCGCAAATTAAAATTAACCGAGCAAGAATCTAATATTTTAAATCGGCTATAATCAATAATTTGGTCGCAAGAAGTACTACAGTGTTGCCGAATGCTAGAACGTGACGGTGAGCCTAATACTCGACCTACTCTTTCGGTGCGAGATGATCTGAGTTACTGAAGCGCTGCTCTCATTACCACTACTACTACTAGCGGAGACGCGTGCAACCAACACGTACTTTAAAGTTTTGATAAAGTAATGATAGCCTTTTTGAGTGGTTCCAATTTATAGCAAGTTTAAACTTTAAATAGTTAGCAATCAATCCAACAGATATTTTGCAATAAAATAGCAAATGATAAATAGTTTTATTATAGAAGAGTAAAACTATTTTCTAACTACAACATGAATTTATTAAATGTAAGAGTAACATAAAACGTTCACACACAAATAAGCTAAACATATATTAAGTGATTCAATATCAAATAGTTTTTAAAGTCTGAAAGATATTTTTCATAAAATTATTTTAACAATCAGGTTGTAACAAAAGTTCTTTTCATTTCTTGAGCTATAATTTTAGGGCAAAATCACACCAATTTAACTTACAAGTGACAAACGAGTAGCTATCTAAGTCACTGAAATAATATTTCTTCTCTCAGATTTAGTAATAATTATTATAATAAATAACCACTATTTTCCCAAATGTACGTTTTAAGTAAAGAATACACCAGGCATACTTGCTGTACGAATTTTAGATGGGCAATACAGCAATTTCAGTAGTAAAATCGCTCAAAGACACTTATGCAAATGATGTGGTGAATGAGAAGACTTTTAAAAAATGGTTTTCACGTTTCAAAATAATGACTTCTGCCTATAGGACGAACCAAGAAAAGGACGCTCCAAAGTGCACAATTCTGAAAAATTGCAGGATATCATTGAAGAAAATCCAACCAGTACAACTGTAGAACTGAATAAGGTATTTAATGCCAGCCATACGACCATATATCGTGAAATAGTTAAGTCTTCAAAGCTGGAAAATGAGTCTCACATGATCTTTGAGAAACCAATCGCCAACGGCGTGTGAACTGCTGTGTCTCACTCCGTTCTCGTCAACTTCAAACACCTTTTTAGGCAGAATCGTTACTGGAGATAAGAAGAGGTCGCTCTACAATAGCATCAAGCACCAAAGACATTGGCTGGCTCAGCCGTAGTTCAAAGCCTATTCCACAACCTCAAAGCGTACTGCATCCGGAAAAAATTATTTTATGTGTGTGGTCGGACATGAAGGGAATTGTTCATTATGAGTTGTTTGTTAGGTGACAATTAAACAATAAAATCTAAAGTTTACTCCAACAGCTAAGCCATTTAAAGCAGTTCTCTAGTTGTATTGGCTGGGTTTTCATCAACGATAGCCTGTAATTCGTCAGAATTGAGCCTTTTGGAAAGTTCTTCTCTTGGTTTATGAAGTCTACCTTTTTTGAAACGTGAAAAACATCTTATACAGGTCTTTTTATTCACATCATTTCTCTAAGTGACTTTGAGCGATCTTGCTGCTAAAATTGCTTCATTACCCTTTTGACATTCTTACAGTAAAATATGCTTCATGTGTTCTTTACTTGGAGTTTACATTTAGATGAATAATAGTTATTTATTATAATAGCTATTACAAAATCTGAAAGCAGAAATATTATATACGTTTGCTCTATAGATGGCTACCTACACATGTGTCATTAATAAGTTAAGTTGGTGTACTTAGGCCCTGAAATTATAACGCAAAAAAACGGACAGAACCTTCGTTACAACCTGATACTAGAGAATTTCGACACGCAATGAACTGGAACAATTTTGCACAGTTGAAAATTAGAAAAGAAAGCCTGAGAGATCAGGGTAGAGTAGCGGTTTGGAGAGAGATAAAAAATTTCATGACACTTTACAATGTCTGAAGTTACTTCCTGTGAACATGTATCCTGATTCACGGGCCCAGATTCTCGGCTACGTGTTCCTTACCAGTGAGACTGTTCGAGAAAGCAGTCCGTATCAGTGAAACAGAAATCTACATCATTTCCCCTGAAATTTCATGTCACATTCGACGACGGCATGGAGACGCTAGCGTTAAATACGTGTCATGCCAATGAATGAGAGCGTGCATCAACAATCCGGTCACCTGGCACCAGAGCAGGAGTGTGGGCGAGCAGGACGGTGAAGGCACAGATGTAGTGTGCGAAGCCAACGCCATACTGCACCAGGTTCATGCGGCCGGAGCTGCTAAATACGCTCACAAAGCAGCACTCGTACAACCGGGCACAGCACTGCAGCGTCAGCAGCGCCACGCTCGCAATGCACAGCAAGCTTGAATCTGCCCATTCAAGATGTACTTTGTACAGACCGCTACAATGGAGAATCTTTGTACTGCCTGCTCAAAGCCTGAAATATTTATTCGATTTTTTGCATCACATGAAACATTTACTCGATTTTTTTCATCACGTGAAACATTCATAAAACGTAGTAATCAGTATCGTGACTACGAGCTGTTATAAATGTCCACTTTTCAACTCAAAATTCAACTCCCCTATTAAACCCTTATAGAAAATACTTGAGAGAATGAAAACTCAATAAAAATTCAAATAGTCAATAAAATTATAGATATATGCATGCAAGCGAATTTAACTTGCAACCTGTTCATATAAATTGAAGTGTACCAACGTGTCACATGATGTCTTGTATATTTATCTACACCAGTAGGTATATTAACGCGTTCGGCTAACTTAAAAACCTTAACACCAAAGTTTGGATAAAAACAAAACTTAACCGCCCCAGTCGGAGGAATCCTTGAATGGTGTAAGCAAGGTAATGAAGATAGGGACCTCAGATATCACTAACAGATGTCAAGGAAGCTCTAGTAGGCTATTATATTCAGTAAATGCAGTTCCTTTGCATTTAGCTGACTCTTTTTTAGTGCTTTTTTTTAGCTGGCTAAATAAAAGAGCACTAGAGTTCCTCTACAGCCCTTTATTCGAGGAAGAAGTGAACTGTTGCAAAGAAATCCTTTGCAACAGCACTTAAAAGCTTGATTTCTAAAATTTCACGTAGATTTATAGCAAATTTTCCACATTATTACCGAATATCGGCAATATGAGACACACACTTTCAATAACTACCAACACAATCCCCTATCTTTACACATTCACGTATAACATTTGAACAACTCCAGGTAACTTAGACTATGATCGACGCTTTGAAATGATGGCGAACATGCTCATAGTATCAAAAATGACTTCTGATCTGCATTCAGCTAAGACGTCCACAAGACGAAGAAAATCGGTAAATATCTCAGATGCAAGGAAGGGGTCGTTTGACCTGTAAACGGCCATTGCCTACAGCCTCGTCGCCGGCAGTACATCCACGTGTGGCGGCAGTACATCCACGTGTGGCGGCAGTACATCCACGTGTGGCAGCAGTGCATCCACGTGTGGCGGCAGTGCATCCACGTGTGGCGGCAGT
>VOMN01061359.1:0-10941 GCA_014899125.1 Orchestia grillus
ATAGCTCGTTTAATAGGGAATTTTAATGCGCATTAAAAGTGTTTAGCACATTGTGAGTTTATTGAGTTTTAAAAAAGATACAGACCTCAGACTAAAAAAATGAGCCAAATTTTGATTTTGGGAAAAAGTGCAATATAGACCGAAAAACATTGTTATCTAAAATATTCAAAATATAATTTATTTTACTCATTGAGACGCACAAAATGATAAGTAACCCCATGTTCTAGGGAAAATGTTTGGGAGAAGTAAGGATTTTAAAAAATGCTCAAAAATTACGTTTTTTTATAAATCGTTTTCTTTCGAAAAATCGAAAAAATGTTCATCAGGAAAATGTGTTTCTTTTGTCGAGTTGCATACGTGTGCCTATTTTGAAGCACATCTCTTCCATAGGGAAAAACTTTTTTTGCCGATGAGACACCCCTTGAAATAAGAGAGAGATCCTTTAACAGCTACTGATTCGTATGCTTTCCGAGGCTCTTTTTAATATTTTCAATGATATTCAAATTAATGGCCTCGAATCAAAACTTTAAAATCCTTATGGATTTCCTATCTATTATGAGTATAAGTCTGAACGATTTTTGAATGTGCTCACAGTGAAAGAAGATGCATTGTTTACCCATAATGAGCTCTAGAGCCAAACAATTTTATCCGGAGAGAAATTCAGGGTCTGGCATTTTCTGAAGCTATTTCTCTCATTAGTTTATGGTCCTTATTTTTCGTGCAAACATTATTGTCTCTTACAAAGAGGTCTTCTGGGTTAATATCGTAGACACCATCAAGACAACTACAGACCTCGATTAGCTAACCTCGTAGTCCTTTTTTCTTCAAGCGAGTTGAGTTTCATCCGTTGAAATGCTGTTCAAACCTGAGGTTCGGGAATACAAGAATCAAGTAGCTTTGTGCTAAATTCTTTCCATTATACTGGATAAGGAAAAGGATCTGGATAAGAGTTGTCCTGAAGATTTCTGATGAAGTCGGACTAGCGTTTCAAAACGAGGTAGTACAATGTCTTTGAACAGAATCAAGGCTTTCCGCCATGAAACCGAGAATTCTGTTCCCATTATTGGCACTTTTTTCGGTTATTGTTTTGAAGTGCAGAAGCTTAGAAGCGACACAATGAAAGTATTTGAAAAGTATTCAACGACGATGAGTAAAAAATACAACTGTATACAGGAAAGTTTGAATATAGAAAAAAAACTAAGATGCAGAATACGTTTCACAGTTGTTATAAAGATACGTAGGAACTGAATAATAGGTATTTAGTGTATATTTGATCTCTATTTGTTGAAAAAGATGCTTGCAATTTTTTCTAGCGGTGTATCAGAGGTTCCTGGTTGATGTGGGGAAGCTTACGGGTATGAATAGTGTAAACAAGCGTTATGAACAACGTGAAAATTTAATTATCGGGGTACACGGATCTTGAAAAAAGGTTGCATTGAGTTGGTTCTTATGGAGAGTGAGGGTCAGACCTTGAGTCTCGTTTTATACCTAATCATTCAGATAATTTGAAATTTTCCCTTTCAGCTGCTGCCGCCCGTTATCGTTCACGTGCACTTACAAGAGTTTGAACAATGACAAATCGTAATAACCGACTAATCACTCAGTCGGTGAATATATATAAATCCCTTGATACACTTTTTAATGAAGATCTCAGGGGAGATTTGTAAATATGTTCAAAATTTGTTCCCACATTTCATCAGAAAATATTCCAACTGGCATGAACATTCTTACAAAACTTACACAGAAAGCATACAATAAGGCAGAAGAAAAAACCAGGAGAGCGACGAGTTTTTGCTTGATTCCGGTAATCATTGCAGTTCTGAAAATTAGAAAGTCATATAATACAAACAAAATTTCAAGTTTATTAATACCTTACTTATCAATCATCAACGAAAAAATTTCACACAGTATGTGTAAATCACAGGTTTGAAATTATTTTCACGTTGAAATTTATCTCCACCGGTTATTGAGTCGTCATTATGGAGCTAAATATTGTAATCACAAACAGAGCAACCAAGCAGAAATTCTGGGAAATTTCCCGGTTGAATACCCATAAAAGGACAATCAGAAAAACAGCCAAGCTTCAGCTCGCCGGCTCAATTCATTGCCAAGAAAAACTTTTAATTATCAAACTGTTAGTGTTGTGTGGTACTAGTAACGAACCTTAGGTCTATAAATGCGAAATTGAGATAACAGTTAAAACAAAAAGTTTCAACCTGCATTGACAGCAAAAACAAACTTCAATGACATTTCAAGTGAAGGTTCATGCTAAAATTGAGTAACTGTTACCACCACGAGCATCAGGACTGATTGAAATCAAATAAAATGACGGTACAAAATTACTATACAGGAAGACCACGAATGTCAAGTGTTGAAGACGGTGGAGGATAGGCTTTATCTTACGAGTTTTGAACACTGTTGAGGCATATTTTGTGCACCTTGTGCTCTCGGGTCCGGTCTTTGAACCCACGCTGTTGACTGACAAAGGAAGGGCGTTCATAAAAGGAACGGAAGCTATTTCTAGTGTTTGATAATAGATTTATGAAATTGATTCTCCTGTGTACTTATCAAGTTGCTCAGAAGGGACAACTTTATGAAGATCTCATTGACTTCAATCACTTATTGACTACAGACAAGTAATTAAAATTGAGCAGGAAGTTACATGCATTCAGGAAATATTGGAATCTCTTCTTCATTACCCTCAACCAATTTCACAGCAAAATCACAGGTTGGAGGCTATTCTAGCTTACTATATGTTGAATAATTGTAATCTATTTTCATAGCCTTTTTTCTGTGTGCGATGCATTCAAGCAACATTTATGGCGGACCTATATAAATAAATATCAGTGAAAGAAGAAGGGTAGCAAGACTCATGATAACCAGTATTTCTGTCTACCTAGTGTGTATTGGAAACTCGGCTGACTTTGCTACTTTAATAAGTCTACACCTAACTCAACTCGAAAGTAACTAGACTCGATGTGATCTAAAGAGAAAAATACTTAAATATACAGTATTCCTGAGCAGAGAGGATGGTTAAACAAAATACACTCGTGTCAAGCAGGCATATTAGAAACCGAGAAATTTATAGTTTTTTCTGCACATGGAAACGAATACGTAAAATGCAATTCTACGTGCCCGCACTATCCTATTTTATTCACCGCACGCTTTTCCATGCACATTTAATAATTTTATCGGATTTAATGCTTCATAATTTAGAACCTGTAAATAACGTTTCCATCTTACAAACGTAGAGTGAACAATTTTTCGTGCGAAAGTGTCCGGTCCGTATTTGGGTCTCAGCATTTAAGCCAACCAATTTCAATTCATTTACTGCGGCCTCACAGAAGCGCTTTCGAATTCACTGAAATTGTAAAGCTAATGGCTTGGTTTGACTTCACAGCTCGGCTTTAGAACGTACGCCCTCGCCTTAGCCGGATGCGACCGGTACTGCGACGCAGCAGGCGACGAGGCGGCCACGGCCTTGATAGAACACCTGTACCCTCACTGATTATTTCACGGGTACTCTTTGAGGAAACGCCATTAAAGGTGAATATTTCAACACCTGCGGTGAATATTTCACGGTGAATATTTCACTGCCATAATAGAACACCTGCACCCTCACTGATTATTTTACGGGTGCTCTTTGAGCAAACGCCTTTAATGGTGAATATTTCAACACCTGCGGATTCCCTTCGAGCGTTTTCTTTTACGCTGTTATCCCATTACCCTGAAATGCTTGTAACGTTTTTTCCGAACGAGGAAACAAGCAAATGCAGCAGATCGAGTCTTAATAATATCTTGGTGCCATCAATGGTCCGACTCCGGATGAATATTTCGATAGAAATGATTAAGTGCGAACTTGAAACAGCGGACAGAAACTAGCAATTTAGTATCAGTTATTCGTCAATAGTAACATGCGTGTTTACGTGTTGTCCGCATTATATGTGCAAATTTTGCTTAAAATTTCTATTTTCAATCACGAGTGTGACAGCTTAGTTCATCGATATGGAAATCGGTGCACCCTAATTTTTTTTCTACTGCTGAATGTACTCAGACAATTTTCTTTGTCTTTTTCTCGTCTTGTCTAGCCTAGAAAGTTTTGTAGGATCAACGATAACAAACATTTATGGACTCACAGCTTAATATGAATAAATTATTTTAAGTTTTCATGTAAACTAGAAATCCTCTTTCATATTTCGTTATTACATAGGGCTGATGAAATGAGCACAAATTACTACTGTACAAAAATTACTACTGTACAGCGTGAAGTGTAGTTCTAACCAGGTTGTTGCCAAACAAATATCTTCTCATCCTCCATTTTGTCATCAATAACTTCGAAGAAATTTAAATCGTGAACACGAAGATTGAGTGGTATCACCTTCTATTTCAAAACTGCAATTTTATTTTCAACTCACTTTCATTGGATTAGGTAATGGAAAATTTAAGCAAGCCATTTATTCGTTGTCCCCCAATACGTTCCTCGAAAATATCCAGGTTTAATCTGTAGAAACAACATGAACATAGACTCTTACCATTAGGGTAGGGAAGCACCTCTACGTGATCAGCAGCTGCATCGTGGAGAAACAAATATATGTGTGAAGGATTGCTGTGAGAAATCTTACATTGATAAGACTACCATATATACAAGGGGCATTCAAAAAATACGCGGAATTTGGTAAATTTTGATTAATTTTTCAATTCAATGGGTCAATTTTTCAACATAACCTCTGACAAGGTCAATGCACTTCTCCAGGCTCTTCTTCCATCGTTTTAGACCATTTTTGAAGAAATCTCCAGACCCCTTTATGAGCCATGTTTTTGCTGCGTGTTTTGTTCTTCAGTGCTATTAAAACAGGTGCCTTGCAACGGTTTTTTGAGTTTTGGGAATAAAAAAAGTCAGCAGTGGCCAGGTCTGGGCAATAAAGGGAATATGGCAGCAATTTCCATCGAAATTCTCTCAAAATTCCTTTTGTAACGCGTGAAGAATGGGCTGGGGCGTTGTCGTGATGGAAGAGGATTCCACGATCGAGCTTCCCTGGACGCTTTGAAGTACCCTCGTCTGATTATATTACTACTGCATTACTCTCAGCATAAAAGAGTCTTCTCCCAGCTAGAATAAAACCTTGCAAAACCGTTCACCTCGTTAAATAGGGAACCTTGTTTCACAAAATAACACATATTTATTGGAACAAATTTGACGATTTTAAATCGAATCCGTGTAAATGCTGAACTCCAAATTTCGGCTTCTTTGTGCATTTTCAAATTCCTTCCTATTAGTGCTGAAATTGGACTTCGTTAAATTAGGTGAATTTTGTAGTTTTCATTGTGTAGCAAATTCGTTTAACTGACTAAGAAGTCAAATGGTTGTAAGTATTCATATTGCTTATTGTGTGTTTTAAAGTATTTTCTTTTTTCACATCATATAGAATATTATTCGAGAAAACTGCTCTTGTCTCAGACACAGAAGATGGATTCGCTTATATCACAAACGTCCGTGTTTTGGGATTTTTATACCTTTGTGACCAGTTTCCTGTTTATTTTATTCCGCAGGGCTTAATATTGAAAAAGTTAGCAATGAGAAATAAATTAGGCTTTTAGCAGGAGTCTGTCCATTTAGTCACATTCCCCAGCCATATTCGCCACTCATATTCCCCACCCTCATTCCTCATCCACATTCTCCCATAGTCCCCTCCCCATTCCTCACCCACATTCCCCCACATTCCCCACCCATATTCCCCACAGAAAATTACGCTCCCGATAAAGTGGCAGGCCAGGTTTTCGTACCTTGCGTTGATTTAGGCCTATCGAAGTTATTAAACTTGTGTTTCAACAAAAGATTCAAATAACGATAAAACCTAGTGCGTAACCTACTTTGTTCTGAAAAACTAAAAACTTGCGGCAAAAGTCTAATAACTCAGCACGTTTGGACATTATAGAAACCAAAAGTCAACTTTATACTGGTGATTACTCAGCACCAATTTAATAGGTGACTCTAATTTCTGGATTGTATGAGCACAGTTAAGGTCCACCCTCATGTCGTTGGATAGCATTTACTTGTGCCTAAATATTTTCATCTGGGCTAAAAGCTGGTTCACGCGAGGTAGAAAGTTGAAAATTTATTGATAGCCCTAAAAATTATTCATCTCTGAAGAATACCAAAATGAAAACGTGCACAATGTAGCAATCCAGCTTATTTATTGATTATCAGTAATTCAAGATGCCTCGAGGAAGGACTGGCTATCCTTATCGGACCTTATTCATCCTGATTAGAACATCTTTCTACTTATGGCTATCGGTTCTATTATCACGTTCATTCATCCTCTATGTTAGTATTCCAGGTTTAAACATCCGCAGAAAAGTATTGACAATAAAATTAGGAACTTCCCGGACGTAAATTTGAACACTTCTGCTGGAATCTTATCTACTGTGCAGCTTGTGTCGTTTTTCAGTCTCCTGTAGGTTCTGCGTACGTCTTCCACGAAGACTTTAATCTCGAATTCGATTAGCATAAAATGTGGAGCTCTAAAAAATTCATACTTTGCTTCGTCATCCGACGCTTTGGTTCTGAATGAAAGGAATATCTCCTCCTGCCACACGCTTGGCCGAGAGGTCTTACCGTCTCCCCGCACATCGTCCGATGTTGGGCAACATGGGATAGTGGATTGTGGGTAGCTGCCGGAAAAAAGTTGAATTGGAACTTAGGTAAGCGCGAGGGTCGATACCATTCAGGATCTTGTTCAAGGCCTTGAATTTCACCTTAGTTATCAATTATCATGTATCAAGACGGTTCTTCTGGATTTCTTGCCTGTAATATGGGGAACAAGAAGAAATTACAGGGATTAACACGGATCTATACAAGCTGTAAATAAAAGACCGAGAGAGAATGTGACGAAAACTAGCGTGTCATAAGGCCAACTTTCATGTCTCTGAGGTCAGCCCAATCTAAGTTTCATTGCTATTCACTGACGTAGTTTTAATTGCTATTCTTACTCAAAAAAATCGATTGCAAAGTCCAATTGCATTTTTCATAATGCCCTGCGATATGGTTATACCAACAAAACCTCATCCAACTTCGTCCAATCTCAGTCAAACTCATTCAAACTTATTCAGCCTCATACAACCTCCAAGCGAGCCTGTTCACCTTGAAGCTTTTATCTTGAATCCTCCCTATACTTATTTAATTCGCAGCTGGTCACACAAATTATTACTGATGATACTGACGAAACAATTAAAAGTTTAAAGAAAGGCCATTTGACTGATTACACATCATCAGTTTCGTCACTCGTGTAAGTAGAGTAATATGCATTGTAGAGTATACGGAACTAGCAATAGGACTGAACAAAATAGCTGCATGTATTAACATCTGTTTTAATTATTCTCAAATTTCATGAAGTGCATTGGTGAAGTTAAAACCATTGGTGCAGTTAGTGAAAATTTAAATTATGAGTTCTTTTTATCCGAAGGTGTTTGAAAAATAGTTCTAATTTTTTTTTCATAACTAGAACATCACTTGTAAATTGCAAATTTTATTAAAATCACAGTAGGATAACAGAAAAAATGTATGTCTTTTACTAACAAAATATTTATGATATGGGTTGCATGGTTGATCAATTTGTCTCCACTGAATGTAAGGCAGCTTTTGTGGTACTCAGCAACGCTACAAGCCTGTCGCACTCCGGCACAGCTGTGCAGCTATCACTCAACTTCCAACCAAATACTTATTCATTCGCAGTATTAGAGTTTTAGAAGAGTTTTATTATTCGCAGAATTGTACAGCCAATAAACACTGATGATCATCATCGCATTTCTATACAGGAGTCTATAATATCTACGATCCTGAAATGAATTACGCATTATGACTCAACTCAACGTGGCTAATGCATTCAAAAAATTCCTCAACAAGAGTCCTTAGAGTCGCACAAGTGATGCAGGACCTTGACCACGGCTGACTGGAGCTCCCTGGAGTAGCGGTGAGCCGTACGGTCCGTCTGAGGGGATGGAGTGATAGCGTGTCAGACATCAACAGTACCCTGAGAATTGTAAACGAAATTAAGTATATTGTAGACATTCATTATTTACGACAAAAATTTTACGACATACACTAGTTTTAGTGTGTTGTTACAGTGCGTATGAAGAGATACAAGCTTAGAAACTTCAGTGTCGTATAGCAGTTAGAATAAACTAAATTGAGATAAAATTAACATACCACGGTTTTCTGTTTCTTGCAAGCCTGTAAATCGATTTTCGGGCAGCGTCTGTAGTGGTGAGATCGACCAATGCTTTCTGGTACAAAGTATGTTTGTCGATTCTCAGGAACGTCATCTGAAGCAAATTTTTGTAGCGTTAAACGATTAGAGTACCTTGTTAATTTATAGAGAACCACATGTTACGTCGCTGCTCGCAGGCAAACACGTCGTTCACAATAGTCAGAGATGTGAAACCGTCAGTTGTTTTAATAGGAAACTTATTCAACTTGGGAAGTGGGGATATTCTTTAGACCAATATTGAAACACAATGATTTGGCGTTACAAAGCGCAATATATCACATCCTTTCTGACAAAAGGTGTTATTATACTTAGGTACCCAAAAAAACAATTGCTCACCTGCTAGCTACAAATATGGAGTAAGAATCTCTGCGAGCAAGAATATTGGTGCGAATCTGCACGGCTTTGAGCCGACAAGTGTCGTAATATACACCTGGTCCATCAACTGACCTCTTAGTGCACCACAATACGTAGACGATCTTCTCGACGTCTAACTCGTCTTTCTAGGTAGTGTTACAAATTTCTTATTATGCTCATGTCTGTGGACTTATCTGTGTTTTCTAAATACCTGGTATATTCTGAATGACATGCTTATTTATGGCAGTTCAAGCCCAATGCACCTGGCAGTTGTGATCCTAAAAGATGGGCAAAGTAATGGGCCTTTCTTCATTCAGGTATTGTGCAACTGGCAGAACTTGGTCAGTTAGCAGTTCAGTGTAACCATGCTGGTTCAGTTTGACAGATACCTCAACTAAAGGACACACTTCTGTCTACTTGAAATGGTCCCCGATTATGACAGACCATCTTCATATTGCCCCTTGCACCCAAACTTCGTTGAAGGCTTCATGACGTCTTCAATGATCACGACGGTGTGCATCATTGCTATAGAGACAGAATCGTGATTCATCTTATCATATGACACTTCTTTACGCTTCTACAGACCAATGTGCGAATGCTTTGACCAGGTGCAAACGAGTGGACTTGAGGGCAGGAGTTAACATCGACCGTTCACGAGGCACTATGTTCTACATATATGTTCATTGCATGGAGTAGTCTTCGAAGAGTTCGTTAAGAAACAGCAGGAGTAGGGCCATCATTGACGTTTCGCAGTAGTACCAACCTTGAGGTAATGCGATTCCGGTCAACAATTGGCGAAACACGGCGGCGATCTCTGTGAGTTAGAATTTTATTCCAACCACAATTGTGCCTTGAATCGCCGTATGTACAGGATCCTTTTTGCCATTTCGAGACACCTTGCTTGCATCTCATTGTTGTGGGGCAACTGAGAAACAAGTCAATACCTTACCAGCTCTGGATGAAGACTGATGTTTATTCGGTACATACATGTAACTTAAACGCCAGCCGCATCTGTGAAAACTAATTGTTGAACGTAGTTTACAAGTGGAGCTCGACAAACAGCAGGTGACTAATTTCTTGCCCGGGGAGGTTAGTAATGCTTATGATCCGCGAAATTTATTAATGAAACAAACGATAGTAACTAAAAAGGCCGTGAACTAGTTAGGTGCATATGCACTGGCTAGTAGTCCGTATATTTCAACGCGTTTTCTATAATACACTGTGGTCAAAAAATTCTGGACTTTTGAAATCGTGGGTGCGTCAAGGCAAAATGTTGTTGCATTTTCATCGGATTAATCATGCCATACACCAACAACTTGTAATTTTGCTTTTGGTAGCTTAAGAACTACCCTAAATGTAATGGGGAATAGATTACGTGGACTAAAAAAATTTTCCGGAAATTAAGCATTTTCCTGTAAAGGTGCCAAATCTACAACATAATTTCACTTTTTATTCAGCTCAAACTATTTTAGGCGGCAAAATTAGTATGCATTCTACAGAAGAAAAGTTAATATTGCTGCAACTAATAAATGCATCACTGTGAAATTAAATAAAGATGAGTGTAATTTTGAAAAAACACATGCAATCGACGTATGTTCCCTACCCTCCAAGCCGGAAGCGTCGAGAGAGCGAGCCTGTCTGCCTACCTGAGCGAAAATTTCTCAGACTTCTTAATGTTCCCTAAGAAATTACATCTAACTGAAAACTCAGCATGATCAAGCTCAGAGCTTTGCTAGATCCTCGGCATGACCATTAAGTATGTGATAAATCTGTAGAGTCGAACACATATATTACTCTAAAAAGTGTTCCACTTCGATTCATCTTATAAATAATTATTTAGGAGCATATGTATTGGTATTTTACCCATGGGATAAAGTAGGAATTCAAAATCGGCTTAGTCCTCATCTTTGATAAAGATCGATGCATGTCATAAGCTCATGTAATAAACTTAATAAAACTTGTAAGCCAGTAGCAAAGGGACTAAGATGTCGTTACAAATCTTAAAATATATTTAATATTTAAGTCGTGTCATTGTAGAAAGTTTTGAAAAGGTAAATTTCAATTATCCCTTTTAACTAAGTCATTATTTGAAAACACTTTTTAAAGCGCTTACCATGACGCTCTCCCTTAACAATATTTAATGTTCAAGTAATTTATTGTTCAAGTAGTGTTCAAGACTCTTATGTTGGCTGACGTCGCGGATGGTTGATTGATTCGTCGCTCCCGGGCCGAAGTCAAGAGTCTAAGTGTACAAAGAAAAGTGTACAAGAGTCGAAGTGTACCGTGTTAGAAAATGTGCTAATGTATACACTGCTTGTGA
>VOMN01061373.1:0-18506 GCA_014899125.1 Orchestia grillus
TCCAATTTACATTGCATATTGTCCAAATAAACTTGGAAAAGGTATAGAGAGCCCTAGGTAAGAGTAAAATGTAGTCTGTGGAGACACTTGCTCTGCCCTCAGACCCAGACAGCCCGCTCTGCATGAGGTTCTGGACGCACATGCACGGCGTGGGCATTGGGACGCTGAGGGTGCTCATCATCAACACTCAGGACAGCAAGTCCCAGACCATCTGGGAGATCTCGGGGGAAGCGGGCAAGATTTGGTACCAGGGACAGGTGCCCATTTCCTCCTCCACGCCCTTTAAGGTGAGAAGTAAACGCGCTCATAGTGTTCCTGAGCGCTGCTGATAATCTAATTTTCTGATTGCTGTTCATCATTTGCTCGCAGGCTCCAATGATCAAAGAAAGTTATTCGAAAGTCGGGTACCAGGTAAAGTTTTTTGCTACATTCTAGGAAAATTAGGTAATGTTAAAAACAATTTTGTCCGATCATTTCAAATATGCACAAAACAAAATTAGAGAAAATTTTAACTCAATATGTTGAGAGCATAATGAAAAAATTAGTGGGGAACATCCCTGGGTACACTCTAGCTGCACATTGTTTCCTTTGATTTTTTCTACGGATTCTGATGTGAATCCACATCAACATTCGTCATATGAGCAGATCGCCTTCGAAGGTGAAGTTGGTCTCACGAATCTGGGTGACATCGCGCTGGACGACATCTCGATCATACAAGGTCCATGCCCGAGTGAGTGCCGGGAAATGTCGACCCTAAATGAAAGGTTCAAAATTACACCTGAAAAAATCCAAACACAAGTTTGCTATGCCTAGGCAAGAGGTAGTATTATGAGTGTTCTTAAGCTTCTCACAATTTTAAACTAATATAAATGAGAGAAAGGAATTTTTTACTTTGAATTCGAGATGTGTTAACTTGCAGAGTATCGGTATTGTCCTCTGAAAATATTGAATCTAATTTTCATTTTACTTCAGTAATTTTCCTCTATGAAAGCCGTGGTAATTTACGACAGCCTAATACATATTATCGCATAAATCTTTCGGTTTATCAGTCTTTACTACATGACATTTTGATCACTTAGATTCCATGATGATTAGCAATAAATCGTCTTTGGAAGTGCAAAGTTCAGCACCAAACTGTCGAATCAAGAAGCTATTCATGCGCGCACATTTTGACCTTCCTGCAATCCTGCAAAAGACGGAACGAAATAACACATTTCTTCGAGATGGTTCTCTCTGACGGTCTTAATAGGAGTACTACTTACTTAAAACATCTTTACCGATCTCACTCGTCACGTTCACGACTGTTCAGGCGCTCCCCAAGTGGCCGGGAACAACTTGGGGGACTGCACCTTCGAGGTGGACCAGTGCGGCTGGATCAACCCCGGCATCAGGGACAGGCTGGACGAGATCGACTGGATCAGGACCATCGCCTCTGAAAACCGGGAGCCTAAAACCGATCACACTATCGGCACTCCTCAAGGTTTGAAACCGAGTAAACGATATCGTGCTAATATATTATTTTGTTATTTTACATTATTCAATGTCGGGTCATGTACATAGCTTCACTTGTAGTATCTCCTGGAATACATTGTCCCTCTCGGCTGAAGGTCTAAACTAACTGTGAAATTTATTGAGATATGTTATCCCAATCGGCGCCTGAGGGCTGAATGAATCTCACTTGGTGAATTGAAGCGTTTCCGGTCGTCAAAGGCAGAGTACGAGTTCCTGTCACTTGAATAAAATTTTCTCGCATTAAGTTTTCCAGCTTTCTTTCTAAGGAGTTTACGTACTCATCATTTAAGACCATTCAGAAATTTCAGTTACGTGTCGCGTTTTTAAAAAAGAAGGGTTTCTAAGAGCATGATGCTGAGCTCTGCGTTTTCTTCCAAAACTTTTCCACCCTCAATTCACCACTTCCGTACGGAGACTCCTCCTAAAAATATTCATTTCCTACTAGCCAAATTTTTCAATGCTCAAGCTCAAATGTTCACGATTTACTAAAGTGGTCGAGCTTCACGCCCAGGATTCTTCATGATCGTGTCGAGGAGCGCCGTACAGCGGGGGGGCGACAGAGCGTGGCTGAGGTCCACTCCGATGAAGGGCTCCCCTGAAGTCATGTGCGTCTCATTTTGGTGAGTGGTGAGGTGCCTCGAGTTTGTGGCCTTGTAAAGTGGCCTTCATCGCTCGGTGTGACGTCAGTAAACACCAGTTCGTGGTGTGGTTTGTGCGTTACTTCTATTAAGTGCCATGGTCCATTTAGTCACATGGTTCAACTGAATGCTATCGGTTTATTGTCTTCACAGCTTTCGTTGAAGTTTAGTTGTACCACCTTTTAAGTTTAAATTATCGTTACTTCATCCTATTCTTTATAAGCTCAACTATCTTTCTCCCATTTCACAGCTTATCCGTCANATTTTGAATAGATTTCGAATTTTGTTATAATTTTGCAGTTTGTCGCCAACATTTCTTCAGTGATTTAAGTTCTCTACTTGCACGACAGCCTACTTTGATCTGGTGCTATGTTAAGTACGACAATTTGTCATGAGCCACCCTGTAATTCTCAGAAGCTAATCAGTGTTCTGAGTTATAAATTCAACAATTTGTTCGTTAGTTTATGTCTTTTTAATATCTCGCCATAATTTCTTCGCAGGTACTACATCTCGGACCCAACAAGTGAACCATCAGCCCCCTCACTCGGTTCCCTCACGGTGTACATGTGGACCGAAAATCAGCAAGACGGAACTACGATTTTCATGCCTATCTGGTCCCTGATGAACCATCAGGGCCCCAACTGGCTGTACGCTCAAGCCAAGGTACACTTTCCCTTGTGCTTCACCTGCTCAGCGGCGTGTGATAGTGTACTCTTTGTGGGCAAAATCCGTTCCCAAACTCGGGATAGGAATCTAGCAACTTTTGGTTCGGGAAAATGAGTTAATACAATTAACAGCCAAGTTTGAAAAAATATATCTGTTTTGTAGTCCTACTTAAATATTCGTCGTGGTTAATGCCCATTTCCAGTCGTATAATGAATCAATTTTTATCATTTTCTTGTTAAGTTACAAAGCGACACGGACTATGCCATCATCTTCGAAGGAACTTGGGGCCACTCCAGAGGAAATGGCTTCATTGGGCTGGACGACATCACCATCTTCATGGGAGAATGCACGAGTGAGATATGCGTTATTATTCTTTGAAATTTATTTCATACCATATGATACTAATGAGTCCTGCAAATGAGCGTTCTGAAGTAGAAATTAGGCTGAATGTAAATTCTGAGATGCCCCAATTTTTTTACTAAAACGCGCTTCGTAATCATGGATCTTTACTTTTTCTTCCATTGCATGAAAAATAAATCTATGGTCCTAATGTTTTTTTTTTCAAAGGTTCATTGTCGACCATATTTCTTGGCGTACAGATTGCTCTTTCCAAGGCCGAGTGATGGATAACCACACAACTTTTTGCATGTTGGTCTATCTGATCAAGGGCCACATGCAGTCAGAACGCTTGGATATCTGCGACTCGACAGACGTTTACATTAACTTCGAAATTGCTGAAACTATTCCAAACGATACCTGAAGGTTCACGTACAGCATTCTTATGATTCTGACGAGCTAGACATTGAATTCTGTCAATTGTATGGATGTTTTCCGATTTTATTGTCACCTTGATATTCCATCGTTCTTTAACGACGAAGGACTCCTTCTGAGCCACAAATGCATACCGCTCAATGAGCTTGACAATGTTCATTTCAAAGATGTTGGAGGTTCGTTAACTATGTGAGATGTTACAGTCATAGATTTTAAGTTAGATGCCAAGTGTAAGGTTAGGCTTGCTTTTGATTGGTAGCGTGAAACAAAATTTACATTTTGTCTTGTCCTTGGGCTAAAACTATAAAACTTGTTTTTGTCGCACATCGCGCCCCTAGCGACGCTAGTCTTGAATCTTTTCGACATTTCTGTGCCTCTTCTAATGGCACTATGTTGGAGCATTCCAATGTATTTCAAAATACACTGTTACTCCTGATGGTCTCTTTGTTCACGTTATTACCATGGAGTGTAAAAAATCAAGTAATATCATCGTCAGATTTCATTTTTAGCAATGAATGTCAGTCTCTGATTTATTTCTTATACTTTTGGATGTTAACTTACAACATATTTTGATTAGCATTATTCCTGGAGTAAAAAGTTTCTTTCTGACTTACAAATTAATTCTGTTTGATCTGAGCCAAACTTAATAAATTAATAATATGATTGAATCTATGCATGGAATTCACGAGGTTATTCCACTCAAAAGTAGCAAATAAATAAATGACATAGCCACAATAAATAAGAAGAGCTATGTCATTGTAGGTTAAACCTAGATGTGATTGTAACGCAAATGATATTCACTCTAGATTGTTTTATCTAAATTGCTAAATCTGGATGATGTTTTCGTTCCAGCGTTGCCTCCCAAGGCTACAGTGATGAATGGAGATTGTGATTTCCAACGAGACTCGTGCCGCTGGATCAACACCACAACCGATCCAGATTTCCGGTGGTCGTCAGCCTCCATAGCGCGGAGACCTACTTCCCTGCCGGACCACACATTCGGCGGACCTCGTACGTAAACATAACCCCATCTCTGGCAATTAGGAATTAACTCGATTTCACCTAATTATAGTTTCTTTAATTTTGGAAGAGTAAACTTGCCAAATTTTCGATCTTTGGATAAGACACCTTGACATGAGTTTATTCGTCTTTCCTTTATCTCTCCCAAGATAAACATACAATTTCCGTGTAGGTTCATATACCTAAAAAATGTAGAAATCACCTGAATGTTTTACAAAGGTTGGACAAAATAATAGAAACAGTAAGGATTTAAGTTCGATATTTCGATGTCATACATGAATCACAACAATTTTGTCTGAGCTACGTGACAATAAAAGAAGTATAAGTACCTCAACCGTGACATACCTGACTCAAGTCTCGGGTATTTCATCCAAAAATTTAAATTAATCTGACTACCAGTTAATTAACACTCATTTATTAAAATGATACGCTCAATCTAAGCTTTCTCGATGTTGGCTTTGAGCTCAAGGATTTATTTTCTTCTACCTGCAGTTGGCTATGTGTTCTTCGACGTGTTCAACCAGAACGCAAACCCCCAAACTCTGCGCCTGACGTCGCCCACGTTGGAAGGGGAGGACATTTGCTTCACCTTCTGGTACGCCTCCTTCGGTTCTGGCTCTGCCACCTCGCTGACGGTGCTACAGGTCTTACCTGACGGGGACGAAACCACAGGGGAAGAGGTGAGTCCTGCTACACACATTGTGCAGTGTGTTCTGTAATTCCCGACGTATGAGTGGGGTGTCTATCATAGATAAATTGGTTCAGAAGGAAGGGGTGTCCCTTACCGACTAATGACGGGGTTACCGATTGTAGATAAATTCCTTCAGAAGGAAGGGGTAAACCTCCTTTCCTTAATAAAGCCGAAATTGAACTTTTCAGAAGCGTATGCATGCTTACAGACTGAGTAAAGGTGGCCACGTGGCTGACATCGTATTTCAAGCTTGAAAGGAAGTCATAACTCATTATAAATGCGGATAATATAACAATATTTATAAAATTCGTTATCACGATTGACCTTCGAAATGCGGCGTTCTTTATGGAAACCCTTTTTAAAGTTTAAAGATCACCGTCGCGATTTTCTCTGTACTCCATGCCACAAATCATGACAGAACGAAATTGTGCCGGCGTCATGTGTTTTTAAAATATATCTTCAACCGTGTGGAATTTGAACTCTTTCATACGACGGCGAAGTTCAGTTTTTGTGTATGCATCTGTCGAGATTCTTATAATATTGTTTTAAAAAGAACTTATCTTGAAAATGTACATCTCTGGGTGAATTAGTAACGTTAGGAAATTGTGCAAACTTTCACTGTTTCCTCTAAATCAAATTCATCTAATGACAAATGAGTGACATGTAACGAATCATGCTCATTATGTTATGATTAAATTCCCATTGTTTTCTCTGCTCTGAAGTGAGTCTATTAAAACACACTCTACAGCCGTTACAGGCAGCAAGTTATGAGAAGTAAACTCGAATGTTGTCCGAAAATTTGAATCAAAGATTTTCCGAGAAAGTGCAAGCAAACGCGATCACTTCTGCTCAAGTGCAGGTAACATTAGAAAAATTCCATGAGGCGTATCTATGTAGAAACTTGGTCCATTTGCACTGCACCTCTTATTCAATATCGGCCTTAGTAGTAGCAAAAGCTCATTTTATAAAATTCGTAGCTAATTCGAAGAATCAGTTTTATTAATGGACTCATGTTAGTAGACATGAATTTTGAAAGTGTGACTCGCCCAGTAGCCAAAATCGCAAGCTACTGAGTCAGTTATTTTTGTTACAGGATGTTAACGAACTCTAAGCGCTACTTCTATCTTGGAAGCTAATCCTATTTCTCTTCCTACGTTAGACACCTGTGAATATCGAACGAATTTACACCTCAGTGTTCCTTCAAGTCTGAGCCCTATTTTAATAAAAAATATATATTTTAAACATCTGAATGACTAAATTTCATTGTATGTTCTACACAATCTTTATCAGGCTTAGATGATTTTTGGATTACGGTTTGCACTGCATAAAACAATGAGTATCAACTTTGCAAGAGTCGCCCAATATTTTCTCTGATGCACTTCAAGTGACTCGTAGTTACCATCCACAGCAGTAATTTTTCCATATATTTAATATATGTTTTAGCTGCATAATAGTTGATAAAAGTTTCACTTAAAAATTGTATTCGATTTGTATCACGATTTTGTTACCGAAATAATTCTTCCTCCAAAAGTTTATTGGTTCTATTGTAAACAAAACTTACACCAATAAAATAAGGATGATCAGTTGAAAATAACTATTAATGCAATTGAATGACAGTAATTAATAAGTAATATTTCTGATTATTAAAGTGTTGAAATTATACAATGTACTAGTTAAATCGGGAAATTCGTTAGAATTTAATATTAAACAGTTACCCATAAAAACTGAACCTTTTTAATTTTTTATGACAAACAGTGAGTTCTTAGAAAACGAATTTTTCTGCATTATTGGTGAACAATGTTTGGATTGATCGAATTAAACAATTAAAATTATTTATTTATTTGAGTTCTACCCTAGATTATAAAAAAGCAAAACCCACACTGATAAATTTATAAATAAGAAACATCAATGTGTTTTCCACAGATAAATCCAAAGAAGCTGTGTTAGCATCTGTTCCAATTATTTATTTTAATTATATATGTGGTAAATGAGATGCATTGCGGAGAATTTGTTTTAAATCATTAATATGCTTTTTACATATGAACTGTATACTGGAACCATATGGTACAGGAATTGTTTCCGTTAAAAAATACCTTTTTATTGAAGAGAGGCATGTCAATATAGCGCATCGCTTAGGAAGTGGCTGGACTTATGTTATGCGGCGCTGTTGCGACGTGCAACGCTTTTGGAGCAGACTCGCGTCACCTCAGCCCCACGGCGATCGTGAGTGGTTAGGGCCGACCGGCCCCGCCTACCCAACTGACTGACTGACTGACTTGACTGCCATGCAAATTTTTGGTGAAGCCCTGCCGAAGAATTGAAAAAGACGATTCCAAATGTATTGTGTACACATAATATTATGTAACAAATTTTTCTCTCTAACCTTTTAAAAATGAAAAGAAAATGCCAGAAGATTTACTCCGGAGAAAAATTGATTCCAGATTCAAGATGGCGGCGAATTTTTTTATCAGGTGCATGTATATTCCAGTAATTTATTGATCTGTTATCATGAGCCATATTTAGTTTTCATAATTTACAAAGTATAAGTGCCGGCTAATCAAATAATAATAATAATGATACTACGGCTAGGCGAAATTTAGGGAAAGAGTTGTTAACATTCCAAACCAAGCTTTCATTGCCTAGCTGCTCATAGTCATTGCGCGAGGTACTGAGCATGGATTTCACTAATGTGAAGACGTAGGCCAATAAATTTATGAAGAGCCTCCAATACCAAAGAACGTACAATGCCGAAAGCAGCATTCACGATTACTGTCAATCGCCAGCCAGTACAGAGCGCAGAGCAGTCGGTTGTAAAGAATAATTAGTCGAGAGCGCATTTGGGTACCGACTACGTCCAAAAGCTTCGTGGTTGTTAATTACAACTTTTTAGGACGGATGTACACTGAAGTCTACATTAACTTCGAAGTGATTGATGGCATTTATATAGTTGGAGTTTCAAGTTAAATGCAGATCAGTTTCTAGGAACAGGTTACAAGCTGCAATGTGGCACTCTATTCTGCCTCAAGGAAGTAATCAGTAACGGTTAGATTGCGAGCTAGTGTACTTTCAAATACTGTAGTAAGCACAAAAGTACCCGCGCAATTCAGAAATGAAAGCGTTAACTTCAAAATTACCATCAAATCTGGAACAGCATCTTGCTCGAGTGTTCACATAAACAACGTTCATTTTAGAAATGAGTGAGTATGAATATGCATGCACACAGGTGCTCGAAAAATGCACGATAGTTTCATGATATTTCGCGCATTTAAAAAGGAGTTGGTCCTCACAGCAATAAGTAGCGTGTGCACCTTCGCCTAATACAACACGCCGATGGGTTATCATATTTATTGCGGCATCGTCGTGCAGCTGTGGAAGGTGGAAGTGACAGGCGGGGTGCAGCCGAGGCCGGACTGGAAGTTTGCCCAGACTCCTGTGGTTGCCTCCAACCAGTTCCGAGTTTCCATAGCAGGGATGGCGAGCAACGGAGGCTACGCGATCGACGACATCAAAGTGTACCCCGGCACTTGTCTAGGTGAGGGGAGCTTTCAATTTTCGCAACTACATTTCCATTTGAAATTGAGAACGTGCGAGATCGGTTGAGCTTATGGTAACTCAAACGTATTTGACCTTCTTATGTCAGTCACATGTGCTGTTAACCTAAATATCGTTGCTTAACTATACACCTCAGGTCACTAACGAAAGGGCGGCAGTGAAGTACTGGATTTCCCCTGATTTCCTCGCATGTTAGAATAAAGTCGATTTCCACTTGTTTATTTATGATCGAAGGTACAAATCTATCATAATTAAAAAGTGCTCTAGAATTCGTGCACAAACACACTTTCAAACAGCAGCACCACTGCCAGAATTCAGGGATGCGACTCCCAGTGTGGTGCATCGGCCATACGGAATCAAAGTCGTCGTTAATCTGAGACAAGAAGAAGAAGAATAAAGGGGTCCGACCGAGCACAGTAGAGCTCTACGTATAACTCATCAGTCCTGTGAGCCGCTTGGCTGTTGTTTCAAGAGAGTGCCGATAATAGTCCTCTAGCGCCAGAAATTTTGCTAGTATTGTAACGTTGGGACAATTTTGTGCCGGGATTGAAGTATTTCTGTGGTGCTCAAAAGGTTAAATTGATTCTAATTTTTTCTTTTTCCAGCTCGTCCAAAGGAGGCCGACCCCAACTACATCCCGGAGGACGAATCGAATGCACTCCGAAATGCGATCCCGGAACGCGGGCCGTAATTTGCTTACTTCCAGTGACACACGTGAACGTCATCCGACTCACTCCACAGCATCAATGTGCAACATCAACGTACAACATATACAGCATTATCAATGTTCACCAAAGCTCTAAACATCAAAGTTTAACATACCTCTCTGAACATTCTCGTTTAACGCAACTCCTTAGGATCAATATGCAACATAGCTATCCGTATCAATGTTTAACGTACCTCTCAACATCAAAGTTTAAAGTACCTCTCAATATCAACGCTTTAAGTTGCCGTAAGTTTCCATGCTTAAAACAGAACTTCATTAGCGTCAACCTCTAACTATCAAAGTGAATGTCAAATATCTAGCAAAGCTGAGCTCAACATCAAAATTATCAGGACACGCGACATTCAGAGGAACGTATAACGCATATGTTTCTTTCGAAGGCCTAAGCCGACCTAAGCCTTAGGCACACCCCGAAGACCTACAACACGTGCCTAAGAGCATCTATTTCTATTATACTCTCGCAATGGTAGAATTCTTGCGTAATAGCGATGTGTCAATCACAACAACGATTTCGTTACGAGTCTGTTCAAAACCACGCATGCATACCTATGTTTGGAAGGGTCCGTGTTACCATTTTACGTAAGTAATGCGTCTACAGTATTTTCTAATTCAATGTGAATGTGAAAATAGTTTAAATCGCATAATGATTAAGTTTATGTAAGGATATATGTAGTTCTTCAACTCACAGCATTTTATAAATCGGTTAACTTTTAGGACATTTATTCCATCATTCTTGATGTGCGGACAGAGAGGCAGGGACTGGTCAGCAGGGCTAGCAAGAAGGTTCGAGTCCTCTCTAGGGTGTTCCATAAAAGGCGCCGAATCGAAATAGAATGTATCCAGGATAAACCGCACGTATGTATACTAAGAAAAATTAACAAACATGTTAACCAGAACGAAGAAAAATTACGAACAGGACAAAGGCATTCTTTCAAGTTTTAATATATAAAAGTGCCACTCAATTCAAACTTGGTCCTCTATACGGAACTCGCTGTAAAAAACTAAAGCCTGGAACGCACACGCCCTCGCATACGTACGTGTGAAGGTATTCAAGTGTCGGTCCGAGGTACAACCGGCTGAGAGGGGGCCAGGTCCCGGGCAAGGTTGTTTCTTCAGAACTAAACTCGCTGTGAATGCTACGCCTCTGGTCTACGTAGAAATATATGAGGAGTATTCTTCTGATTCTCAATAGGTTTACACGATTTCACCCCGTGAGCAGTGTAGTGATTTTAAAACTATAAGGTTTAGAGGCATTATCACAAATAATTTTTGACAAGTAAGTGTATGATTACGAATCATTACCATGACTAAGTGGCATTACGGCTTGGTTACGCGTAATATCAGCAACCGATAAGAGATTCTCCCATAACTGTTATGATTTCCTTGCACTTGTGGGATGAAACGTTGATATCAAGCCAACTTCAGCCCCATCTGTACAGTAGAGGCTAATCTTACCGAAATCATTGCGACGGCTAATCTAAAATCACGATATCATCTGTAATTCTCACCGTGATTTGTAGTGTCCGATGTGAGGGGGTGCACGAAACGAAGGATAATGCGTGGAGTAGGCGAAAACATGAAGTCTCCTCCCACTTTCATTTTGCTGAGGAAGTATGAAAATGAAGAAAGTGCATTTGGTTTTGAAATCTATGTGCTTCAGTAAATCAAAATGAATGTATGCGTAGAGAGGCTTGTGTATATATCTTGAGCAATTAATTCGTGATTTACAGGTAGTGTATTTTTTGATCGCAACCTCTTCTAGCTGCTACAAGCGAAGATCAAGACTGCCACTCCATTGCTGTTCGAACGAAATAGTTTATTATTTAGCTTGAAGTCGAGCACTACTACGCGTTAGAGATGCGTAGACATCCTCTCAGTGCTGACACTCGAGTTCAGGTTTGATCTAAAATCCATTTCAACTCACATTTCCTCGTGCGGAAATTTTCGACCAAATCACACGAGCTCTATTTGAATAACATGTTTGAAGTTGCTTGTGAGGAATACTTGAGGTTAATTCTACTGCTTATTTAAGGCTATTAGAAAGCATTTTTAAAGTCCCTCATATAGGATTATAGCAATTTTAACATTTTTTGAATTTTTTCTGCTGTTGAAGGGTATTTCCTTCACAATTTAGAAAACACTTCAATAATGCGTAATTCAATTTGTAGATCGACTGATAGGCGAGCTGCCGGCCCCCATTTGCTCCAGATCTGAACTTCAGTTCCAGCGTACGCAGATTGAGTCGCATCGTGCCTGGTGTGCTGACCCTTTAATGGCTTCTTTGTTCAATTCTTCGAGTCCTGAACACATTAATGGTTCTCCAACTTTATTCGAAACTTATCTACTTTGTTCACCTCAAATTTGGCGCACCTAAAAGTTTAAATGAGCAATACTGATAATTATAGGGTGTTCCGTTTGCGGGATGCCAGACGCACTATATTACTTTGCCTGGTCTCTCATTAGAGTTCTGATAATTTTGCAGCTGAGGAAATGGAAATGTGCAGTATATACAGTAAATGTGCAGTAAAGTTTATCCAAAATTTTTGGAGTCTCTGGGTACCTAAAGGACTAAGATACAGCTATTAGATATTAATTATAATTATTTATGAAATTATTTCATCATGGGCATTAAAGTAGCTTAGCTAGCCAAGTAACTCTTTTCATCGGATGAATCCTATTTTCGGTATAAAATTTGCTTCTGAAGAGTACTATCGATTTCAAAACTGTGTGAATTTAAACAATATGCATTTTATTAAGCCGACGAATATACAGCGGCATTTCCAAAGTATAGAAATTTTAATTTACATTTTCGACTCACTCCAAAATGAATCGAACTCCATTCAACTACTGATCGTTTTTTCCGCTACATACTAGAAAGGAAAATCTTGTTCTGCACAGTCGCCATGAAATAAAATGTGTAAGCGGAGCCTGTTGCTATTGCAGTCCAATTCCTGATGTTCTGTCTCTGTTCACAACTGCACGTTAAGGGCCCTTCACACGGTCACTCAATGTCTGAAGACAGTGAAGGCAAACTTCCCTCGACTTCAGATCTACTTCCAGGATAGAGAGCAAAGTTAGCATTCGATGCCCATATTTGGGTGTCGTCCGACATTGTTTTCAGACATTGGCTGATCGTGTGAAGAACTCGTTACGTAAATAGGCTACCGATTTTACCCTATACTCCGTTATTTCTGATGCACCTCTGTGGTGCTCTTTAGCACATTAAACCATTATCTTTTGTCACTGGATAACAGCAACGTTACCTGCAGTGACTACGTGGCAGTAACATTACCTGTTGTGACTACAAACAATAAGGTTACAGGCAGTGACTACGTGACAGTAGCGTTATTTGTTGTGACTACAAAGCAATAATGTTACCGACAGTGACTACGTGGCAGTAACGTTACCTGTTGTGACTACAAAACAATAATGTTACCGGCAGTGATTACGTGGCAGTAGCGTTATTTGTTGTGACTACAAAACTAAGTTAGCTGCATAATTTACATCACCGATGCTAGATTTCAAACATAAGATACTTTTTCTTAGATTCTCCTTTTTCAGATTCATGTGGTGACGTCAACAATATGAAAAGTAAATTTTTCTTCTTTATTTTGGGTTTTAGTTACCATTTTCACTCAGACGGGACGTTTCCAGGTTGTGAGAGGGTTGAATATTCATCTCAATGTCTAGTATCGTTTAGGGTCACTAATTCGAGACTAATTTACGGTTTAGTTACGGGACTGTCGACGATGGGTGAGCAACAGGCAACTTGGTCCATGAAACTCTCCTCTTTAAGTCGGTTTGCCTCGAAATCAACGGTCGTCATCGCATTGATTCTCGGCAAGAGTATCTCTGATGTCAGATCCTGCTGGCACAATGTCTGTAGGGTTGCGCAACAACCAACCCAACATGCTGAAATAATTTCACGATCAAAAAACAATAGATTGAAGACAAATTAGTGCTCTCCCTCGTGCATTAAATTCAGGTATAGTTATAAGGGAAGGCCAAGGTGCTTACCATCTGAGGGTCCAAACAGCTAAATTCGGAACTTTAGAGAAAAAACTGAAGCCTGCAATGCCGAAGAAAGAATCCGCCATGTTTGTTAACATGTTGCTCTGCCCCGCTGCGGGTGAGTAGAGTCGAGGTTTTATCTTCATGCAGTCTGCGATTGCTAAATTTCCAAGGAAGCACGAGTGCTTCCCTTGAAAAAGAAAGCTTAAAACCCCACACTTAATCATCTGTGTTCTCTTTTCCCGCCATCTAGTTATAACACATTCAACAACTTATCTCTTGTATTGTATGTGAGCTCTGATGGAATAAAGTTTCTTTTTTCCTTTTCATATCTTAGAGCGACAAAATTTATGAATAAATTGAAACAACTGAAAGTAGAAAATGTCACAAAAAGTCTTGTGGCCTGGACAGACCAGAAAAGAGTGCTCTTTCAATTGACCGAAAAAGTAACAAGCGTTTAAGATAAGCAAGCACCTGAGGTTCAGAATACATAGTTTCCATCTGTATTCCAAATTCTTATTCAACAGCATAAGTTTGTCATACGGAATGAGTTTGATTAAAATTCTACTGCTTTTAGACATATACTATGCGCAAGGCTTACAATGGCTATAAATGTATGAGGTCACAGACTTTGTTTTAGCTCCATCGGGCAAGGAAGCTAGGCCAGGAGATTCTTACGGGTAGAAACAACACATCGCAGGTGATCTAAATGTGAATCTGGGAAAATTTACACTAAACGAAGTTTGATTCTGGTCACCTAACCGACCCATAATCACGCTTCATTTAGTGTAAGCCTTTTGGAAATCTTCTACTGTCGCGTAAGGCAGCAAAGTTGAGAGGTTAAATTCTCGACAGAGCTCTTTATCCACAGGGTAGAAAATGGACTGTTGAAATGGGCGTTCAAGAGCAAACAATATGGTATGATCAATTCACTTTTGTCAGCTTCTCGGTGTTGTAGCATCGGAGGCGAGTTATTTTGCGCACCCCTGTCGGAGAGGTCAGTCGAAAGTCCAAGAATATTGTTCAAGTCTTGCATTGAAAAAAGAAAAAAACACACTTGATTAAGACACGGATTTTGAGGAAAATGAACTATAATCAAATTTTTTTAACAAATTCGGAAATGTGCTTGAACTTGAATGAAAATTTGAATAAAATTAAAACTGGCAGCCTCTCCGAGACAGAAATCAGAATTAAATAAAGCAGTTGTCAGAACTTTGTAAGGGTTAGTCAGGATAGGAATGGAAAATAAGAGGATGTACCATAATATGTTGTGCTTACATTCGTCCTCGTCTCCCCAAACTACGAACTGATCAACATACGTTATGTACGTGTTCACTCGTGTTTTTTTACATATGAAGAACCTTTATTTATTTCAACACGTTTTACCGTTGGGTTTTTAAATGCCTTATAACTACTGGTGTGGTGGGGGAAGTGAGGAATGTGTAGTTTAAAATTCCTTTTCCAAGGAAAGTACTTCGTGGTCGCGTGAAAGAACTCCGTGGAAGCTCAAAGTAGTTATTCAAATTTATTAGAATTATGAAATTAACACTTCAAACTTAACTATGCCGTTCACACCCAATTTAGAGCATCTAAAAGTTAAGCGCTCAATCCTAAGGATTAGTGAGTTGGCGTGCAGGCAGCCATGATAACGAGTACAGTCAATACGTTTTGGGGTCCTCGGATTGAAAGACAAGAACCTTTCCCTGTTGTATTACGAGAGTGACAGACAGAAACTCCGGATTTTCAATGAGTAAGACTACAAGCTTAAAAATAAGTGACGTCACGTTGAGGCTTCTATAGTTGTGATTCTCAATTCGCTTGCCTATAGTTCAGCGTGAAGTTCTGCGTCTTTGCCACAAGATAATAACCTGCCCCTGTAGTACTGCTATCCTTAGTTCACCATTTAATTGACGGGCTTTAGTCTCTTCAGCTACGTGAAAAAATGAAATGTGAATATATTACGATAAATATTTCAAGAAGAAAAAATTGAACAACTAGCAAAAAATCCTCTTACTGGTATTCTTAGTCGACGACATTGATTAGATAACTCTCTTTGCTGGAAAATGGGAAACAATTGCGTTTGGAATGCTTTTAAATTCTGTAAAAGAATATAATTAAGATGAAGAGTAAAAGTTCTATCTTTCTATTTCTAATAAGCACTTATTTCCCTTTTGTAAAACCAAAATACTTAATTATTTGTTTGATAAGAGCAGCCTGTGCAATATTCATTATTTGGAAGATAATTATTAATGGGGGCTTTCTTAAAATTATACAAACTTTGAGAATCTGTTGTCCTTATGTCATTTTTCCTAGAAGCTGATATCAGTATGTGCCTTAACGTCTTAACCGGTCATCAGCTGATTTTATCGCGTTTTTTATTCATGTTCATCGACAAACATTGACATCTAGCGAGCAATAATTCATGGCGATTATAGTTTCAATGTTTGATACCTAGTACATACTAATATGCTATATAGGGAGTACACACATAGTCGTAACTAAATAATTGATAAAAAACACAGTTAAAATATAAAATGGTATCTCTGGTAATTTTTATCAATAAAAAATTTTTACCATCCCAAAACTTAATATTGCATTGCTGTGTTTAGGATTCTATGGATAGATACGTTTTATTAACAAATATTCATAGCTGGTTGCCCCTGTTAAGTAAGGCTATTACTTTTTTAAACGGTCAACATTTGACTCATTGTTGATATTGTCTTACTAATCGTTTTTTTTCACCAACAAAAAAACTCCCTAAATTATGCGTTTACATTGTCGTCTAGGGGGAAACAGTCAGCAGCGGCTGCAGTGGAGCTAAGTACGTTGTGATGTGTGGTTGTTGGTGAAGTGTTGAGCTCTCATAACTTGAAATAATTGAAGACATGCCTCTTCTCCAGGGGCAGCCATTTAAATTAGTAGAAAGTCCTTCAAACACTGATGAACATGCCCCTATTTTCAAGATTCCACATACAGGGGAACAGTTTTCAACTCGTAGGTAAGTTGCCCGCCAATTTTACGTTAATGTACATGACCTGCTGTGCGTTCTGAAATTTCTATTCCACGTTATTTCTCATCTGGTTTATAAGTGCAAATGTAAACTTTACCCGTAAAATTTTGTGGTAGTCTTGTGTGGTTTAATTTTTTCTAGCTTTTGACGTATTCTTTGCCATAAAGTTGCGTGATAATTCTTGAAATTATGAGTGTAATATTCGACAGGATTGTGTTGTGAACGATCGCAACAAAATGGAGATGACTAAACAGATCTATTGAGGTCGACTGCGTCCGCGTCAACCACGATTCGTCGGCTTCCCTTTTTCGGCTTTAACTTTGTTCCTCCTGAATTTTTCTCTCTCTGTTTAAGCATTCCTCGTAAGAAGCTCAACATTCTCGTGTAGAGTGTACGCTTTGAACTACAGTGTCGTGGTTAATCTAAAAATTTATGCGGGTTCAATAAAGCATTTTCGTACTATCTCTTTTTTTCTCAATTATGGATTGTAGTTTTGGTCGGGTAACACTATTGCGAACTACATTTTCTTGATAATACTAGGAATTTATTTAGCTTGATTATGCTCCTTGTTTTTAATGTGAACCTACTAGTTTTTGTTTCATGATTCGATATGAACGAGTGGGATATAGCGTGGGGTTTATTTTCACTAAGAAATATTTCTAATTTTGATTGGGATTAATTAAAACTTTTCATTAGTGTGTACTTTATACTTTTTATGAGGCTGATATTTTTATTGGAAATTTTTCCTGCTGTGGTAGCCCCCAACAAAGGTGGCTGTTGCTGCAGATGCTTTTTGATGTTTGTTTTCAACATTTGATTAGGATTTAGTGTTACAAAAGATATTTAGAGATATTAGAAGATATTATCTTCTATTCATTATTGTGCAAGGAACTTGTAATAACATCTGTTCATCTGTATGAAAAAATGCATGATGTTTGCATTGAAGTACTTAGCTGGCTTAAATCTAATGTTCCCTTTTATTACTTTTTTTAGTTACAGTAGATCTGTTGCTTTTGCAATTAGTTAATCCAATGATAAGATTATTGTTCTTACTGGTTAATTTCCAGGAAACCACACTCATAGTAGGAAAAGAAGAACCAACAATATCATAAACATATTTAATTACAGATGTTCTGGAATGTATAAAGAAATGCTTGCAATTCAATATGATTATGATATTATTGATTCTTGTTTTCATTCTAAAAGTCAGATTGTGATGGGTTCCTCTGTTGGATGTTGCTATGTATATGTTGTTGCCCTTTTTAGTCAGTGCCCACTTTGTCTCTCTTGTTGCAAACTCTGTGTTTAATTCAGATTTTATTAAAGTGAGCTACCCATATTTTACTAGAACTATTTTCATCTTATTCTATGTACTGAATGTTAACCTAATTCATTTTAATTATTTATGTATAGAATAACCTCATACTTAGTATTAGTACTTCTTTATTACTCATGCACCAAATCCCGCCATTGCATTCTCTTTGCAGGCACTAAATTTTAAAATTCCTTTCCTCCAAACATACAACAAAATACCTCTTTCAGATCACTTAAGATTAAAGTTGAGACCTAACCTAAACTAACATAACATAACCTCACTGTATTGAAAGAATATGCATAAATCTGTGTTCATAGACCTAAGAGGATATATGTTGTGTGTATATAGTCCTTTGCTTAATTACTACTTCACACCATTCTTGTAACTTTAAAATACTTTTCTTGCTTTATAGGAGTGTAAATACATTGGTGAACATCAACCTTTGTGGATATATACTAATATATATGTATGTATGTAGTCTCCTACCTAAATTTCTAAATTTATACTATGTTTTGAACCTAATATTTCATTTTACCCTACTCATTCAGTTCCTGAAACTGAGTGTAACCTTGAGCCTTTTTTTGTTATTAATCATT
>VOMN01061383.1:0-15700 GCA_014899125.1 Orchestia grillus
ATTTCCATATCAGTAAGCATGTTAATAAATAAAACTCCTGATTCTACGGTGATGGAAACCCTAGGACATCATCGAAGAAATCAACAGAATAACTACAGATATTGCGGAGAAAGTACAAGAAAATACTGTACGTAGAATACACTTATGTTTAAATAATAATGGAGTACATTTGAAAAATATCATATTCATATAGCAAAGTTTTAAGATTTTTCTTTCATTTCATATGTAAAGCATTTTTATAGCTGTATTAGTTGGCGTGTAATAAATGTTCAAAATAATGAAGTAACTTTTTCGCCACCCAGTACAAGTCATCATTGTTTCAAATTTCACTTATACGGGGATTTCATACGGAAGAATGCGCGAGTGATGCAGACAACGTTCGAGAGAATCCGCCAGGTAAACCCGCGGTGCTTTGGCACACACCATAGTACAGCGGTAATATATATGTGATTAGACGTTCAAAGGGAGGTTCAAAAACACAATCACACGGCCATTTTGCCTTCAAGCCATTTCTTTTCACTTATAACTTGCTTTCTCACGACCCAAGCAATTACCAAAAAATGTTGAAGTTTTGACTCAAACTCATGAGAACGAGGAATATTTTCTAGATCTCTGGCGACGAAAGTTTGGATCTAGGGTAGGCTTAGAACAACTTCTGCTAAGCTAAAAAACCGGTACCTAAACTGTAGAAGTTCACGATTATTGGCCTCGACCAGCGCTCCACAGCCATAAACCTATTGAATGAAACCCTTTTCTCGTGAGCAATCCAGACGCTCTCGCCAGGCTGGTAAAAGAGAGAAATTTAATTGAAAAATAACGTTGGACTTCTTGTCCAGATTCCTCCTCCCCAAGGGCACAAAACCAACAAAGTTTCTCGAGTAAAGAAGCAGCTGCTGCCGTAACCCCCTGCGCCTCCCTCCTGGGGTAGTCATGTTAACACTCGAACCTCAGATCTAGTAAGGGCAGTGCCACTATCCCAGGCAACCAGGCTCATTAGAGCATCATCAGCATTAGTTATGCGCATGTAGGAAGGTACCAATTTACCCTTTGCAGTACATATGTGTGATGCACGATTGTGACAGTACCAGTCCCCAATTCGCTGTGAGAGAACCATTTTAACTACTGGTAAAAATTTGAAAATTACTTTCATTGTACATTTTGGCTCCTGGGACGTTGATAACTTTGCTACAAGCTTTGATGTTGTGCTTGAACGCTGATTTGTAAGCTTATAAGATTTGAATGACTTGTTGATACGACACAATGGTACCCCTTGAAACCAGACATGACGACAGTTTTCTGTACGTAACACGTTTACTGCCACGCGACGCACATGTGTGTCAACTGTTATTTAGATGTGTCAGTTGCTACCATTGATGCTTGCCTATGACGAACATGGGTCTCTTCTTGATTATGCATGAGCTTCAAGTATACTTCGGCTTCATAGATTCAATCCCAAAAGAAGTTTTACAAGTTTCGCTCTCTTAGACTGCTTACGATTCAAGTTTTCTGATCAAATTTAAAGTTGAATCAAATCTCGAAAATGACGCTCTGTCTGTTCACAGTTCGGCTTAAGGGTCACTGTTTGCGATTCAGGAGTTGTTTGCTATTTTTAGAATTATTGGAAAGCAGGTGCTGTCCATACAGGAAACTTTATATTCCTAATCCTTAAATAAATGATTAGCTCAGCTCTTACATTCTGAGCAGACTTAAATAAATGATCAGCTTTACGCTTATATTCTGAGCAGACTTAAATAAATGATCAGCTTTACTCATATATTCTGAGCATACTTAGATAAATGGTCAGCTTTACTCCTACATTCTGTGCAAACTTAAATAAATGACCAGCTTTACTCTTATATTCTTAGCAGACTTTTAGGAAAAAATATAGACCGAAGTTTCGCTACCTGCATATGAATTTCATTAGAATTTAGTCAAAAAAAAATTTTTTAAAAAGAAGAGATATGAGGAAAAAATAGATAATTGTGCTGATTCTACGCAAAGGTTTTTATTTGTTGAAAGTTTCAACACGCTGGCAAGCGCATCTAGTTATGGATTCATAAAATGTTAGAAAATATAAGGATTATTTCTTTAATAACTGTTTTTGTTTCCTCACTTTCTGCCGAGTCAACCTTAACAAGAACCTGAGAATTCATTTTTCTTTTGTTTTTTACACTGGCTCTTAATTCGTCTTCTGAGATATGCTAATTAACTTCAGCATATGCGAGCTGCCTACTCTTTTGCTTGCATTTAGTCTACTGTTACTCACTGGCAACACCACTATTACCTGCTGTTCCCCTGCCATTGCACGCAGACACCCTCACTATTACTTGCTGTCCCCCTGCCATTGCACGCAGACACACTATCGCCCCGCTCGCCAGTTGACGCCTGCATTAAAGGAGGTAGTCTGGGGTAGAGCGGCAGCCCCCTGGGGGCCGGCGCTCCCCATCGTCTGAACTCAGCGCGAATCAGAGACGGAAAATGCAAGCCTCAGATGCAGAGGTCAACGTCGTTCTCGTGTGAGGGGAAATTTCCGACGGCAAAAAGGGCTTGTGACGAGTACCTGAGCGCTTTAAATAAATAATAAATAACGCGCTACGTGGAATTGTGTTTCCGATTGGTGACGAGCGCTCCCCGTTGAAATATGTAAGTAAGTAGAATATCTCTGCACCATCGTTCCCATGGTCGAACTCAATATGCATTGCCTCGTGGAGGTTTTTGGGGAATTTATTCGTCAGTATGGCTGGATAAAACTTCAAAAATTATCTGAACTCGGCCTTTAAAAGCTGCTGGCGTCCAGACTCGGCGCTGCAGGCCCTAAATATGAAGGACCTCGAGGCTCCAAATCTGCATGTACTTACACGCGACCTTCTATCTCCATCAGCTCCATCAGCAGCATCAACATACCCTTTGTCAACAGCGGCTGTTATTCTTATTTGGCTAGCAATCTTTACGAGACATCAGCTACTCTGGAGTTTATGCGCTGTATTTTCATCATAAACCTAAATATAGTTTTACTTTGGACATTTGTGTTTTGCTTCTTGCTCCACGTGATCGATCCAACAACATGTGATGTGCTGCACGTGTGTGTGAAGTGATTTCACTTCGCATGCTCCGCGTGCATCAAGCATCACGTCTTGTTGTGGACGTGACGTCCACATTACGCCTGCCACCAGCGATTGCTCCCGGCTTATCTCACTGTCAAAGTAGACCGGATTCTCAGCTCTCAAAGACCAGTAGTCTATCGGGGTGTCTAGATTGGGAATTTAGACAAAGTGAATCCCTTCTGAGGGTTTGAAATTATATCAAAAGTAATCCTTCAGAAACTGAGGCTTTTTCCAGAAGTTTTCACTGGTAGACAGAGAGTAGCTTGGCCGTTGTCGGCTAAAGACAAAAGACAGAACTGCAGGTCACCCCTCAGAAAAGACAGAGCTGTAGGTCATCCCACAGAAAAGACAGAGCTGCAGGTCACCCCTCAGAAAAGACATAGCTGCAGGTCACCCCTCAGAAAAGGCAGAGCTGCAGGTTACCCCACAGAAAAGACAGAGCTGCAGGTCACCCCTCAGAAAAGACAGAGCTGCAGGTCACCCCTCAGAAAAAACAGAGCTCCAGGTCACCCCTCAGAAAAGACAGAACCACGAATCAGCCCCCCCTCAAGAGACAGTGCAACGTACGCCATCCCTGAGGGACAGAGAGGGCTGGGAAACTCAGTTTAATTCAGCCTGATGACATTTGTCTTCTTCCCAACGGAACTACGGACCCGCGAGTCTCACCAACTACATTCCGTACAACGAGTCTCTTTGTAGCGCACGTGACGTTTTATTCTCTGGGTTGGTCGGGCTACCTTGGCGGGGATTTTCTATTGACACACGATGTACATTTCTAGTCGCTTTTTTCTCGTGAAAAAAGAAGTAAAGTTGTCACCGTGAAGGCTGCTCCTCACCGTGCGGCTCCCAGATCAGCTGCTGATGCCTGTCCTGCATCAGAGCTGTGATAAACAACACCCGTGACGTGACGCCTGCTGCACAGCTCCCCCTACGTCACGACATCTAGAGATGTCAATAATGCCTTCACCTCACCGATATGAAAAACTTGGTTTACATGGACCGATTCGGGGCGACCTTGTGCAATGCAAAGGTATTGAATGCTGTATACTTCCACGACGCATGACCATATTTTTTCTTCCAATTTGTTTAAATGTTTATCCTGAATTGGGGAATCCGGATGGAGCCACATCGCTAGCATCAATTTTATTTCTCTCTTATTCCCACTCATCGTTCGTTCATGCAGGAAATTATCCCTTGTTGATACCCTTAACGATGCCGGTCATGCAGCTGTGCGTAAGCATTCTCGCTTAACGACGACAAAAACAAGCCTGGACCAACAATCCAAAGAAATAAAGAGGCTTGAGTAAAGAGTCGAAGATTAATTTGGCACCCGGCCGGTCCCTCGGGCCTCCGAGTCAGCGACGGTCCCCTGTGTTGGCACCTCAGCTCTCGAGTCTGTCGGGCCTGCCGCGCTGACCAAACATCTTCCAGGAACAGCAGCTTCGAGACCAAAAAACGCCCTTAATGTACCGCGTCTCCGTGCGGCTCTCAGGAAAAAGAGTTGTTCAGACAAACATACATGTACGAGCGATCACAGACAAATGTATGACGGACTTATTGCGTGGATTGTGTTTTAAATTCTTCGTTTCAGGTATTCGTGCGTTGCTAATCGGAGCTAAACTTTTTTTAAACAAATCAAATGGCACCTAGAATTAGTACGTCATACATCGAAGCTCGCCTGCCCTTTATCTTAAATTTGTGAGGCTGCGTGTTGGCGCTCGCATCAGCTGCACAATGGCCACGTGGACTCGTGAGGGCAATAACTCCCAGGTGCGGAAGCGTACACAAATTGGCACGTGTACACCGCAAAGGAACTAGCTGCCATAAATGCCTTCTTTGCATTAATTGCTAGCACTTGCACATGCTAATTGTTCCACGATCGCACACGAAGATGACGAAAACATTCCGCACATGTGCATGCAAATAAGAAAACAATTTATGCAGTTATACAAATAATAATTGGAATATACAATTGAAGCAATGTACTTAATGAAATGGATTGCACTAAAAGTTGTGCGAGTGATCTGTTTACGTGGAAGTAGGCCCAAAAAAGTTGCACACACCGAGTTGAATTTGAAATTTCCTTTTGAAGTCAACAATTTTAAACCGAATTGGAGGTCGTGAGCTGAAGTCTGAAATAGAAGGGGGAATAGATTGAGACTGTATCTGGACAGGCTTGGTTAGGTAACCTTACATACTGTGTGAAGCAGCTGATGAGTGTGAAGTACTTATGCTGTTTGTATAAAAAGTGCCCATGGTTCGCAACTGATTTGTGGAAAATTTAAAATGAGAATTATGGAAGAATTATCTGCCCTGCACGGATGCCTTTATGAACTCCAAGTAATAATTTATTCCACGTAAATCGAATTTTTAGTCTTATCGCACGAGTTTTGTAACGCGGGCCATTTTCACGCCAGACGTACTTGACAATTTTTCAATGTGTTCAGATTTCAGATTTCATGTTCAGATTGTGATGATTTCATGTTCAGATACTATGAAAGCTATTTCTTTGAAAATCTGGCAGTTCTCTTGATTTTTATTCACAATTCTCACCAGGCCAGTTCGCACATAAGCGTTATCATTTCAACCAAGACTTAAAAGCTTTATCATATCTGGTATAACACACATTACTTACACGTCCTTATTTCTGTATCGTCCGTTACTTCGAATGACATGGTGCCGAGTTCACGTAGCTCGAGATACCAGGACAGCCGTAAATGCACAATCCTTATCGAGATACCGGGGCAGCCGTAAATGCACAATCCTTATCAAGTGCGCCGCTCTCCTAGGTTTTCCTCAAAAATCTTTCAGAGCTACGAACGAAGGCACCAGCACCCATTATGTTTATCACCCAGGAAGCCGCCCAAGAAGAGGATGCACCCTTCACCTGATTACTATAAAAGCTCGAAGGTGCTATCTCTTCTACAAACTTGACTTTGAGGAACAGAATTTCATGATCTGCATCTCGTCTTTGCTCCCAGCTCCCTCTGACTTATGAGGGCAAATGCCGAGGCCTGCACGCCTATCTCTCCAGAGCCTCTCTTCGTTCTTTGCTTGATTCCGTCAGGACGCCCCCTGCTGGGGAGATACTAAAAGGCCCTTTCCTTAAGAAGGGCTTCTTCGGGAAATCCGGATCCATTTGCACCAATCACACGCGCTTTCCAGATTGGGTAAATTCACGTTTAAAAATTGAAGTATGTTCTTATCGGAGACTTAGTTCACCTCAACAAAGCTTCGATTGTAATTTGACTGAATTTTCAGCCCGTGTTTTATCAGAGCAAGATTTGTTCCCACTGAGCCCGCTGGTCATGCATGCTCATGGTTTGTTATAATTTTTGTTGATGCAAATAAAATTAAATATTAACAGCTTTTATAAGTCTGGAAGTTGACTGCGTTCTAAACGTATCGGTATATAATTGAGGTGGAAATTTACTCCAATTTAGCGTTTATTTCTCTTAAGCCAACCAGATATATAAGTCCATGAGGGTTGTTCAGTTGTTCAAGGTAACGAATTTTACAACCAACATTTCAGATTGTTACCTCTATATTGCATATCATGGCCAGTCCTAGTTTAAATACAAATATTTCTGCTCTCATATAAGTGTTTTCATTTTTGTTCTTGCAACTATTTTCCGAACAACTGAAAAACTGCAGGAACAATTAAAAAAAATTGGAGTCGTATATTATAAGTTTTTAAGTGGTTTCAGTATATTAACTTGTAGAGGCTAGAAATTCATGTAATCCTTTTTGCTCACATTTAAAGTCATATTGTTGTTTTATTTCTCACTGCAGGTATGTTTTTTCTTTTGCAGGTGAGTACAACCCCGACGGCAGTAAGAATGCTGAGGAGCAGAGGTGCCATATCTGGTGAGTACGAGGGCCTCACACCCCTAGCACGGCTCTCTCATGGCCACCACTCCTTGCGTCATGTGAAATGATGAAGGCACAAAAACATGGTAAATTTTTCTTTCCTGCCACATGAGTTGACCTTCCAATACATCAGAGTTACAGTTTAATTTCGACTGGTAATGTTATGTTTTTCTTCTTTCAACAACATCGTTGTCAAACGTTTTCTGTGACTCAGTCCACATTTCTCCCTGGAAATAGTGAGTGCACTGAGAAGTGAACAGCTTTTCACGAGTTCGATTTTGGCACACCATTTCTAATGGAAGACTATTGATGAGCATGGCGGTCGTGAGCGCAATGAGCATGGCGGTCGTGAGCGCAATGAGCCCCATCTGCTGCGACCACCGTGCTCAGACTTCAAAGTCCCCCGTTGACGGAGTGAAGAGTCTAAGTTTAATCGAAGTCCCCAACGGAATTTTTGACACTTTTTGAATGTTGCCCATCGCTGGTTTCGTAAATTTTAACAGACACATCGCTTAACCCTGTAAATAAAAATAAATGAAACGGCCATTCGGCAGCGCTCATTATTTGTCGCTGGACTTATCCCAGCTGAGGCTGTAAGGAATTGTTCAAAAAACAATAATGGTGGCTTTATTTTGACGCTGCTTTGTATCATAAGAATGAATGAATCAATGCGAATACGATTTATAATTGACTTATGTGTTTAGTAGTTTCAAATCATACTTAAAAATTATAGAATATGAGTCGACTGCGAAATGTGTGGACATTTTGGCGAAGAGACTGACAATCATGCCGACGCGATGCTGGTGTCAGCTGGTGTCTCTTTTCTTTTATGAAGAAAACTAAGCGTGGAATTGTCAGAAAATTTTACTCATCTCTAATAATTCTTTGATAATACTCGAATTTCATTATTTTGCTCCGGTACGGTCCTTCTTGCCACTTATTACATTGCGACCCGTTTTGTTGTTTTTGTTTATTGCATGCAATTGTTTCAAACGCATTTTGAAATTACATATTTCTCATTTCAGTAATTGAGATGAATTCTTTTATCACCCAAAGGCAATTCTTCCCCACCAAATTTTGATGATTTAACATTCGTACGCAAAAATTCGAACTTTGAACTTTGCGCTCATGCTATACATATACCACAATGAAGAATAATGTTCTCTGATATCGACTAAATTTCACTCTTACCTCCTCCCTCACAAGATACGGGTACGAGAAAAACAAACAAAATTAGTTAGGCATCTCCAGTGATTACATGCCTGTTTGCTTTACACTTTGCATTTCCCTTTCAATACGTGCTCCTCGTTCCTACCCATCCCAAATTACGAGCGCGCGATGCACCTGTTCACCCTCCCACGACTCACGCTCAAAGTAACTTTCAAAGTCTTAGACTAAATCAAGCTGCAATATCCCTTACGTGACCGTCTAGCTACTGTTCTCAGGCGCTCCCAGGTCAAAATTGCGGCAATTTGCTTCCCGCCCCTGTGGGATGAGTAGAATCCAATAAAAAATGGCAACGGGGCCGAGTCGGGTGGTTCATTCTTGGGTTTTTTCTACCCAAGTCTTAAGCCGTTGTGGGAAATCTGAACTTTATACTGGTAATTGTTGTGCAATGGAATCTTCCTCATATTGAATGACAATCTAAAAATTTATTGAGTCCAGCACTGACCAGTGCATAAGTCGTCGTCTAAAGGGTCTTTCACTTGCCCATTTAACATTCCTGAATTTCTTGAGAATAACATGTTTTGGAGAAGTACCTTTTTCTGTTGCTCTGTCGGTCACTGTAGGTGATGTGTGTCGTAACACCATACGTACTACAATTCTAGCAACAATACTCATAAAAATTCGCTGCAGATAAAATACGAACACTGTTATTGAATATTAATGCATTATCAATTGCTTAAGTAGTAATACATCCTTCACTACCAAAATTATCATTAGAGTACTCGTTAGCCCGCTTCAGCTTCGCAATGCAAAACTTCAAGCGCAATATTTTTTTAAATAATGACATCTCCAAGTCAGAGGCAGTATGTCTTGTCACAATCACGGAACTCCAATCGGCACCTAAGATTTGAAATGTTCTAACCTTCCATCATGAATTAGCAGTATACTAAAAAACTGAAGCAATAGTAGATGTAAAATCGCCATCAAGTACTTGTCTTTCATTCACCAATGGCACTCTTTCATTGAGTAGCAACTGGAAGGCAGCGTTGCGGCGTATCATCATCGATGCCATATATCACTCGCGCTCATTGCGCTCGCTTCTCCCGTGTTGCTTGCTGTGTCAGCAAATTCAGAGAAATAGGAAAAAATTCTGATTATATCTATGAGTCACAAAATTAAATTTAAATTTAAAGCTTCTGAGTCTAATTTACCATTGACTGAAAAGTGCTTCTGATACTCAAAACTTTTGAATAGAGTCAGAGTAATCGAAATAAATTAATTAAAAATTTCATTCAGGAGACTAGGAAGTCATTTCTAAAAATTTTCCTTTATCGCAATGCTTACATATATAAGTTTTAATTCAATTCCAGCAGAAAAAATATTCTGTTAAATAACGATAACGTGAATTAAATTATTGAAAAGTTATAGATACACGGAAACCAAAACGGGAAGTTATTCAGCGTTTCTAAGTTTTCGAAACCTGAGATCGGAATCTTGTACCACTTCAGTCAATATTGCCGTTTGATCGTACTCAAATTCTAGCCTGCCAATGAGCACTACTCCTTGAGAAAATAAAAATTACCTCAGTCATGAAAAAAACATTGAAGAGATCATTACAAGGTTTAGAGCAGTCATCCATTTTGTTGCCTATTCATTAGTTTTCTTAGCTTGCTCAAAGAGAAAACTTGTTTATGGATGACGTCTACAAATATCGAATTGCCATGTATATATATACATTTTTAGAGCTATTTGTCGGTAAAAACTATCTTTATCCTGATTTACGACGCAGTTTGTACTAATAATTTTAATTAAAGTTAGTTAATAACTTCATTCGTTAATATTTAACACGCAGTTTAAAATGTCTTATGCAGTGACCATGTGTATCTATATTTATCCTCTTTGGCTTTGTTGACCAATTAATCATGAATGATACCTAACAACATTCTGTTAATTGTGCATAAAATTTCACTTCAGCATCTCACAGCAAAGCAGGACTTCGTTTGATTCAAAACTTCTTTTTTTGCCTAGAGTCATCGTTTTAAACAGGAGTAGAGTAAGTTAAATATTAGGAGTACTCTCCGTAGACTTGTTTTCTTCTGTATTGAAGATTTAGTTCTGGTAAAGTTTTACACCCAGAATTTGCATTCCTACGATATCATTTAGTTGTGGAAAATTATTAGGTAGGTGATTTTTTAGGCTATTATTAACATTTAAATGACATGGCATATGATATTCTGCTAAGAAATACCTAGTGATTTTTTTATCTATTTGTGCTATTTTACGATCCTAGAAGGCCTCTCTGCACATTTTAAGACTGAAGCCCTGCATAAAGCATCTTAGCACAGTAGAATTTTGATGATTATAAGTAACAGCGGAAATTTTTTTCTGAGGCACAATTCATCCGGCTCGATTAATATGAAAATGGCTTATTCAATGTTTTTATTTCCCTTGACTAATTTTCTGCATGAAAATTCAGAACTATCAAATAAACAGAAGGGAAGATTTGAGAGTTCTAATTATAATAAAACTGAATGTTTATTGCTAGTACCTTAGTGATGGACGTTCGGGAACACTCCTAATGAAAATAACGCTGGCTGAGTGGGTGTTCCTTGCTGCGGTGCTTTGGCCTAATCGACGTTTAAATTGATGTAACTTCAAGCAACTACGCTACTAAAAACGCAGAATATTTTTTTTGTTTCACGGAAATTATACGCTGATAAAAATATTTGAAGATTTTTGAATAAATTCCATTACGCATATATCCCTCATTTAGTTGCATAATAATTAGTTCTAACTCAATATTCAAGTTACTATCAATATTGCGTAACGAACCAACGGGCTTCGAAAAAGAATCAGTAACAGCACATACGGTAAAAGTGTAGAAATAATGTTAAGTGGTACTAAGAAGTCATGGCTTTGAGCACCTCATCCCCTCGCACCTTTCCCTTAAATTATGATAATAATCATGCCTTAGGGAAAGCAGGAAAGGTAAATATACTGAGCATTAAAAAGAATTTTTAACATCGGCTGAATACTTTATGCCCTCGATCGCATTATTGTGCTTTGAATTCTGGCTCTTCAATTTAACATGCTACTGCGGCAGGGAAAAGGTACTCAAACAAATTTTACTAAAAAATCCTGTCAATTTTTTCATGTCGTGCGCAAAGTGCTGCGAACTGGTGAATATACATTTTCGTAAATTTTTTGCCTGAACTAGAAAAAATTGCATGAGTTTGTGACGGTCAAAGCTCATGCCAGAGAGTAACATCGAAGTGAAACTTCAGCAACTTTAGGGGGATCCCTGAAGCTGAAGCTTNGATCATTGATATAGATTAGTGATTAAAGGAATACTTTGTTTATAATATTTAGAACCGTGAAAATCATTGATGCCAGTTTTACAGGACTATTAGATACACATGTTGTATTAAGCCATTTCTCTCGGTAGGTGTCAGTGCTGATACAACATTCCTTATCAATTTCGATACTGAATCTGATGTGTGTGTAATTAATGATTTAATTTGAAAAAAGTAGGCGAGTAAGCTACACTAACACAATTCAAAGTATCTCTTCATTATTCATTTACAAACTTTACATCGCTACAAGTAGGTTTTAAGAAAAGGGAAACTTTACAACCAAGAAATGCGTAAAAAAAATGACTCTGCCTGACGTCGCAAACTGAAAGGTAATTCAAAAGCAACACAACACTCGATGAAAGAACAATCAAACGGGGGGAAAACTAATTTCAACTAAAATCTAATGTTGACTTGGTGTTATAAGTCCAACCATGAGAACGGCTGAGCCCAAGAGGAAATACAGAACAAAAGTGAAAAAAGTCAGAGAAAGAAATGTCAGACGAAACCAAAAAATTTGCCAGAATCTGGTAAAAATTAAGTCAGAATCATCTGAGGATTTACTCAAAAGCACCCAGAAGCGATATCGTTCTCCTGCAGTTCCTGGCGAGGGCAACCCACTGAATCTGATCAGTTACTGACCGACCAGGTCTCATGCTGGCACACTGCGACACAACATTTCCGAAATAAAAGACCGCTCATCGGGCTCTTAGTCGCTAAGATTGACAAGTGATTTGGAGAAGCTTTGAGTCAGCATTGCCCAAGCTTGAAAAAATGTGCGAATGCGTTGACCAGCTCATTTATTACTACAAGAACCATTATGAATATAGAAAGCTTGTTGTTTTCTAACACCTGGCGCACTTCCCTTCCTTACATTACGCTTAAGTAACTATAAATTTACCGTGCGTAATTCTACACCATATCTGACACCATACTGCACCAGCTCAGTAAATCAAGGGCATTCACACATATTCTTATTCAAAACACTTCATCTTGACAACAGGCACATCGCTATGTGGTGATGATGGGAAAAAATGTGTATCGGGCTGCTCAGCAATTTTTTTATTGCTCTAAATACGCCCAGTGCACTGCAGCAAGTATAAAATACGCCCAGTGCACTGCAGCAAGCATAAAATACGCTCAGTGTCCCGCAGTAAGTATAAAATACGCCCAATGCCTTGCAGCAGGTATAAAATACACCCAGTGCACTGCAGCAAGCATAAAATACGCCCAGTGCACTGCAGCGAGTTCCAATGCAGTTAGCTGGCAACATTCGGCTCTCTTTACACCCTATCGCGGCCTGGGCTCTCCTCTGCATGACGTTACGGAAAATAGTGCCCTGGAAACTTGTACGAGCTCAGGGGCTTCGTGAGGAGTCAGGAAATCTGGAAGAAATTTCGAGGCTCATTATGCTAACACGGCGGTATGCGGCAGGTACTTCGGTGCGTTAACAAAGCACGCATTATGCTAACACGGCGATGTACGGCGAGTTAGCGGAGAATGTATTGCGTTAACGCGGCAGGTATATCAGGGAATATCAGAAGTATGAGGTAACCCATTTTCAATATGAAGTATGTAGCGAGTAAATATCGTTATACGCATCGTAAAACGTAGAAGCAAATAAACCATTTTTTCGTTGGTTGAAAGTACTGATAAAAAATTATGGGAAACACAAATCGACCTATAAGTTTCACAAATTGCACGGTATTTAATAAATGATTCAAAAGCATTTGGACTGTGGAGGTTTGTGCGTCGATTCACGGCGCAGCCCGGGGCCCTGAAGGCCTTCATGTGATGTTCAGAGGGCTACCTTCAGGGTCAAACGAAAAACCAATATGATCAGCATATTTCATTTCAAAGTGTGCGTAATACTTTTGTTTCACATTTAACGCTTAGAAATCATAAAATAGCAAATATTTCGGAGCTTGGTTTTCCTTTTGAGAAGCAGAGTTCTTAATTAAGAAAAATAAGACCAACGGGCAGGTAAAAATATTTCCTTTTCGTGCTTTCAACTTTTTCAAAAATTATAAGTTGTTTTCAAAAGACAGCATCCCAAGTAGCTGGGATGTCATCCTGTTGTTGTTGGAAGTTCTTGCCTCTAAGATTACGTTCGCGGTTGAGGGACGTCATACACCAACAACTAAACGAAATGATTACGCGAGTAGTTGTGTCGCGGTAAAAAAGAAATCCTTTCGTTAATAAGCGATGGTAACCTTGTGTCATTGTTTTATCTCACCATCCGCTCACTCAACAGCCATTTATGTTCCAGACGACTTGGAGCGGTAGGGTCTCAGTCGGACACAATACAATAACTCAAATGTTTCTTGGGACACAAAATTCGTACAACTGCATTGCACGAGCAGCAGCACATTCAAACTTTACATCGATATCTACATCCAACAAAACACAAACAGCACATCTTTGCTACGTTAGTCTCCTAACACCGACAACATCGCAGCATGGACACAGCTCCCGCATGAATAGCACAAGCAGCGCTATAGTAAAAAACAGTAGCGCCCGCAAGACTATGACTTCAACAACACCTGCATCAACAACAGCACTCACAATACAGCAGTTACGATGTGTACAGTAACATCAATACCAGCAGCAGCAACACAACAAGTAACACAAACAGAAAAAGCCAGCAACATCAGCCCCCGTGACGCCCCGATCGGGCAAGCCTGGCTTTGTGCCTCCAAACACATTTCGCAGTTCTGTTCTCTCTGATATCCTCTCGTGAAGCTCAAACTTCTGAAATCAATTTTTACTTTTCATTCTCTCATAATTTATTATTTGAACTTTTCAGCTGTGGTCTTTCTGTTCCTCAAGTCCAAATCGTATTTACATCATCTTCTTCGTTCTGCGTTTTTTTTGATGATCTCTCAATTTAAAAGGAGGCGATCCATTCCTTTCTGTGCCGAAGTTTCTGAGGTATTAATTGCTATTTTTTCTCGAGGTCAACCATGTACATAAGAGTAATCATTGAGTGAATATCAGCTATGGCTAGCACCTGGCACCCATATTTCGTCATCTCACCCGTAAAAAGCAACCATAAATAAAAGTTACACTGAAAGCAGTTTTTCAAAGTACACCCATACACTTCTGGCTAAAAAAACAGAGGACAATGAAACTGAAAACACCCCTCGAATATCAGCTGATCGATGATCCTACAAATAATCTTGGAGAACAGACCTCGCAGGAAAGGATATCACAAAAACAATCCCGCACGAAAAAATGGAACGCTTATCGTGATGGAAACAACTGCGTACCTCCGATCACAGAACTTGCCGTTGCAGGCCTGGCAGAGCCTGGAAAATGTTTTCCAGGCTTCAAGGGTGCAGACGATCAACGTGTGTGTGTGTTCGTCCGTTTGTGTAGCAAAACTCACGACCGCCACAAGTGGGAGGGGCTTTAGACATCTGCAGTGTCGCTCTCCTCCCTCCCTCCCCCTCCCTCCGTTCCCTCACCTCTTTCACAGCCCTGACCTTCATTTGTGTTCTTACGCCTTTCACCAACAACTTTTGAGGGAAAAACGTTCTGAAATTAGTTTTTCTCCCAAATAAGACAAGAAGTGACGGCTGCTCATCCATTATGATAGGCTGAAGCAGAGCTGTTAAAATCAGGCGTTTGTTCAAAAATCAAATCAAATTATTATAATTTGTAGTAACGAAAACTTTTCGAACGGTGAATTGAAAGATTTCTGATTCGAGTCATAAAGAGTGTGATGTGCACACCCCGTGGGGGTAAATTAAATCTTCGATGTAATTCCCGTAGACTTTCCTATGTCTTAGAAATTTTCGTCGAAATTCCGCATGTCTGAGAGCTTGTACCCCAATAAACGGCAGATATGAGATTATATTATTCGCACTAGATGATTAAGCTCACACAAAGCAACAATATTTATTGTATAAAGCTCTATACTTGTCCCTCATTGTCTTAGTTAGCTCGAGTGAAGCATAACATTTTCTCGATAAATATTTTGTTACTCTACTAAATGGCGAGAGCACTAACCTCTCAGACAATCTAGAAAGCTTCTTTAGTCACTGAAGTTTCCCTTTGATGAAAAGTTAATTTTTTTCCGACTGCGACGCTTGTAAATTATTCCCTGCCAGGCGGCCACACTCCTCTCCCCAGTGCCCACACGATACATAACCTTCGGCAAAACGGAAGCGTTTGCTAGTATAGACACTTAACGCTTCTTTTCAATTA
>VOMN01061384.1:0-22082 GCA_014899125.1 Orchestia grillus
ATACTTAATATGGCTTTGCGAAAAATGTACGTATGTGAAAAAGAAAACATTGAAGTTTCAGGTTTCGAATCGACTTTGAAATTTTATTTCTACGACTTGAAATTTCCTTATTAAACAGTGCACGTTTGTTTTACATTGCTGTTTTTTAGAGTGGTCTTTGAATTAACTTTACTTGCTAATATTAGCGAATATTGATCATTTTTTAAATGTTTCAATGTCAGGATTTGCGTCACTTACATTATGTAATTTTTTTAACGCAGTACAAAATAACTGGTAGCTTGGGTCACGCTAGTAGGTTATACTGTCAAGGTATGTGAAAAATAAACTAATTCAGTAATTTTTGGTGTATTTCAGTACAATTTCTTTGGAGCAACATCCAACTTGCGACAAAATTTTAAAAATATATTTTCATACCGTGCACTGTTCTCAGTAATCTTCCAACGTCAAAATGCACATTAAAAATTCAATTCAAGTAAGATAAAATACGCACCTGAGAAAAAAAACTAGTAAATATTGCACCGTTACTTACGCACCTCAGCATGTCGAACAAGTTGGAATATCGCTTTTTCAGGGCCTCACAAATGATTGTCTAGGACAGCAGTAGCTAGGCTACGTCGTTGATTGGAACTGAACGACGACACAGCGGTGGTGCTGGCATCCAAATGACTCACTGCGTAGCGTGACCACTCGTCATATAAAGCTGATGCTGCGCTGGGGAACATGTCGTGCCATTGCTGGGAAATCAGTTTGGGTTTCACGTGCTCGGAATTATTGAGCCCCGGTGTCTGCACCGGAAACCCCGTGTGAAATTGATGCTGAATTCCCTAATTGCCTTAATGATATGTTATGGTTAGCTGGAAGTTATTTTCCAATCACAGCTGCCATAGAGTATTGGTGTTTGCTTCTCGGCATTGTTGAATGCGACGAGAAAACGAATATGTAGTACCAAATATGCTCATCGGATATATTCTTGATATCTAAATTTGCAATGTTGAAAGCACAAACTCCGGTGTGTTGTTCTAAGTATTATTTTATGCTCACCCGCTGTAGTAACGCATGTAGCCTGGAGCTGACGTCACGTCCTCAACTGGTGCCTCGACTTGCATTACGCTCGAAAATCGATAAAATTCATGAGCAGAATTATGTCCAAGAAAAAGCTTTTTTAATACAATGAAGAAACAATTCACGTAAAATATGGAGCACTGAACGGTTCAAAAAATATTGTATGAAAACGTGGTAGTGCTGTACTTGCTTCTTTTCTCAGTTTTATAAAGCTTGCCGACTCGTGGGAAGGGAAGCTCGATTGGAAGTTATCTTTGCGCTCCTCTTAATCCTTGTCTCATCATTGGGAGTGCACGTCCCTGAGAAATACAAAAAAATTTTAAGGCTAATTTTGCTTCAACAAATGAGGTAACTTGGTATCCAAGCGGTTTTCCTAGTTTCTTGACCCAATTAATTATTTAGAATTTTTTTAGTTTTTATAATAACTGATTAGGCTACCTCAGCTTTAGATAGGCCTTTGGGACTCCTATCTTTCATGCCCATTTTGCTTCTTTCCATTTTCATTCCTTCTTCGCTATTTCTTATTTGTCTTTTCTTCCTCTTCCTTCTTAACTTGCGTTTTCTATGCGCAGGGGATCTTGCATGGGAACACACCTAGTGCATAGATTCCCCGTTCTCCCAAGTCTATACTAGGTGGTAATAGTCTTTCGCACATCGCAGGACTTCGACGGGGCTCGTTCATGAAATTGCCAATCCTACGCCTCCTCAGAGGAATAACTTCTAGAACCTACGTAGCGTTTCATTAACAATAACTCGAGTATCGTTATGATATTTAAGGAGCATACATGAACATACGACGTTTATTCAAGTTCCAATTAATAATTAAGCATGAATAGTCCTTCAAATACGCTGAGCGAAGAAATCTGGGGCACACGTGCCAGTCGAAACACAGGAATGACGGATTCGATTCCGCACAAAGCTGGGTATCGTAGTATTATCTACACATGAAAATTGGACACTGGCCAGTAAATATTCAATAAAATGAACGTAACTTAGTGCAAATACTGCGGGAAACTAATATTATGAACTTAAAATTGATGTAGTCTAAAATAATCAACCTCGAAAGGCATTCCGCCGGGAAATCCCACCCTCGGACACAGATGCGCTGGTGACGCCGAGAGGTCATAACAGCGACTCTAGTATTCAGCCTCGCCTATTTTGACCGTGTAGGTGCGTCGAGGAGAAGGATTTTGGTTTCTAAAAAATGAAGTTTTAGATTAATTGATAAATTGGTCATTAGTTAGTTTATAGCTCCCAATCCACATGAAATGTGATCCAAAGTGCACGAAGAAAAGAAGGGATTAGTTAATGTACTTTATCAGGGGTGGGTAGAGTTTCAACTTCAACTTTGGCACTTAATGCAAACACAAAATTTCAGTTCCGGAGGACTAGCAGAAGAGCATGAGCCATCGAAACGTTTTTCAACTCAAGTTCAAATTTGGGTGTTCTTCGCTACTCAACTTTTATAATGTTTTTACAGTAATTACAAATAGGCCACAACTAGAATAAAAGGGTGAATGAGCTTCGTTTGACTGTTCATGAAACACAATATTTTAACGCAACCTCTGGAGTAGCTATCCTTATTAGCTCATAAACCTGGCATTGTACCACTATGAATATGATCAAACTTTTATAACTTGTCAAAAACAACCCATATGAAGATTTAAAACAAGTAGAATTGGTGTACAGAAACACATGAGGATTACAATGAGAGTTTCGTCTCGAATTAATTCTCCGCGCGCAAGTACACGTAAAGCAGCAGGCGTCATCGTGAAAACGACACGTTTAGATTATTAAGTGTCAGAGACGGCGTGGATCGAAAACTTCAACGCCTTGTTGAAATTTCGAAACAAGAAGCAGTCTATTTTATACAGCGAAGAGCGCCTCAAAAGTATCCGAAGGGATGGCTCCAAATCTAGACACAGTTTGTGTTATGTTCATATTATTTAAATTAAGAAGCTAATGAATTCGATAGAATGGTCTTGAGTGTTTTACATCATGGTTTTGATGCTATTTTGTCTATCGAAGCACCCGCACCCGCTGTACTCAGTATAGGTTATTAGTTGCTTAATTAAAGCTCCCTAGCCACAGGAAATGTCATCAATAGAGAGCGAAAAAAGGACCTTTTATTGTGGACTTTAAAAAACTGGGAATCTATGCACAAGGTGCATTCCCACAGAGAATATCTTCCGCATAGAAACAGCAATTTAGGAATGAAGAGGAATAAAAGGCTAAGAAGAGTCAGCGAAAAAGGCGTGAAAATCGAAAGGAGCAATGTGGGTATGAAAGAAAGAAATCCTGAAGGCCTATCTATAGCTGAGATAACCTAACTGTGCACCCCTGAGCTGGTGTTCAGCAACGCGCGCGGCGAAGCGACGAATAACTTCGCACTGTTTTATAGAGCTCTCCGATCACGCATACGTTTAGGGGCTAATTAAATAAGTGTATTTAATAGCCTCTCAATTCACTTCAGCACATACACCCTAATTTTTTAGTTTTTTTAGAAAGTTCTTTACCATCGGCGATGAAGTAGACAAATTCAAACTCATGTCTCAATTGAGTTCATCTGACGGAGACGTGAGCCTACGATATGACTCAAATAAGTCCATTCGCAAATAATGCTTATTGAACAACGTAGTTGTGCTTCACATTGGGCCCCGTTTCCGAATACCACGGGATCAGACGCTGAATTTATCGCATAACACTAATGAAAGAAGTACTCTATTGATCAGTTGTTTTGTTAAGCACCCCGGGCAGAAAAATTGGCCAGTTGCTACTAAGATGGTGTAGGACCTCCACCAAAAATGGCAGCAATTCTGCGCGGCATTTAATCTACGAGTGTCCTAATATACACCATGTCGGTTTTAAACCTCTCTTGCATCAACTGATCTCGTCGTGCGGCCACAGTATATGGACAATCTTCTCGACTTTTACCTTGTCGTTCTCGGTGGTTCTACAAATTTTCAATTGGGTTTATTTCTGGGATAAGGTTTGTTTACCCTTCGCTATGGGGACGGGCATCCCCAGGGGCATTGTTTGGTCATCTCAGCTATAGCTAAGCATTCGGGACTTCTATCTTTCGTGTCCACTTTTTTCTTTCCATTTTCATGCCTTCTTCGCTGATTGTTCTTTATCTTTTCTTCTTCTTCTTTCTTTTTTTGCTGTTTCTTCGGGCAGGGAATCTTGTGTGCGAATACACCTGTGAAAAAATTCTACGTTCTCCAAAACCCATTCTAAATGGCCTCTTCTTTTCACTCTCTTAAGATCGCATTTGATGTGGCTAGAGAGCTTAAATTAAACTAATAAATAAATAAAAAATAAATAAATCTAAATACCTGACATACCCTTAATGACTGCCATACCAATTGATGACAGTTCTAGCCCCATGCACCCGACAGTTGTCATCCTAGAAAAGAACTCAAACAACAATACACTATAGCTCGAAAAACAATAGGAGACTAATTTTATTTATCTGAGGAGCCAACTGTAGCTTTCTCAAATTTTGTATTAATGTTGCAGACCAAGGTCGAATGTGATGAGAACCCACTTTTTCTGTAAGTACCTAAACTACTTCGAGAAATACCCCTCTCCTAAGTTACTACATGTGCTCGTAGTAGGTGTGTACTTCTTCACTGGGTGTGGCAGTCAATTCTGCATTTTTGGAAAGGGCGTGGGAGCCCAGAAAGTGGGCTGGGCGAGTGGCCAAGGTTACCATTGTGTTTCCAAGTCGAAGAGTTCCAGTCGCCATGAAACAGTGGAGTGATTTAAGCATCAACGGTCGTTCGCCATGAAAGCGTTTTATCAAAATGGTAGCTATGCAGCTGCTAAGCGTCGTTTCCGGACTCATTTTCAAATTAATCATAATAGGTCAGTACATTCGGCGAATTCAATGAAGATTTGGGTCGAAAACTTTGAAAATATCGGTAAAACGACCAGGAAAAGAGGTGGCAGTGCGAGATCGGTGCGAACTCCCGTGAATGTTGAACGCTTGAGAGTTGCTGTGGAAGAAGCCACTTGAGATCAGCGCATCGACAGGGTGCTTCGCTTGGAATTTCTGACAAGACTGTCCAAAATACCTTGATGTAAGCTTTACATTCTCTCCCATACAAATTGTTGTCCGACAGCATTTCTCTGAAAGATTTTGGAAAAGACAAGTAAATGAGGAGCTTGTTCACCACCTCTGGGTGAGCGACGAGGCACCTTTTCACCTCTTCGGTTATGTGAACAAACAAAACTTAAGATATTGTAGTGATCGCAACCCTCAACAACTCCATCAAAAACCCCTCCACTCAACCAAGGTTACAGTTTGGTGCTTAATATCCTCGTCGGGAATCACAGGCCCGTTTTTTTTTAGAATGAAAGAGGGCAATCTGTGACCGTGCATGCTGAGCGCTGTTTGGAAATGTTAAGGTCATTCTTCACTCCTCAGCTCCGTCAACATATAGTGCATGCTGAGAAACCTATTTCAACAAGATGGAGAAACCTATTCTCAACGATGTTTTCCCAAGTCGGGTGATTTCCCAGAATGGGGCGATTTCTTGGCCTCTCCGTTCACCCGACCTCACAGCGTGCGATTTTCTCTGATGGGGATACCTAGAGTAAAGTGTACGAAGAAAGACTTCGTACGGTTGATGAACTACAGCTATAGGCAAGAATCCGGTTGGAAATCGAGAGAATTCCTCAGCTTATGCTACGTGATGTGAGCGACAACTTCGCAAATCGCATGCGAGAATACCTTGATCGGGGGAGAACGCTATCTTGCTGATATTATTTTTTAAATAGTAACCAATATGTTTATATTTGTTAAATGTTGTTTACGTAGAATGAAATGGTATCAATAAAATTTTTGAAATATGCATCCGTTTATTTTTTACAGCTATTTCAAAAATTTAGGACTGACTGCCGCACCCTTTACGTGTGGTCCTGTAGAACTTGGATATTATGTTCATGCTTGCGATTGCATTGGTGTTTCATAGAAGTAGGTTACTGCAGCCAATGGTAGGAAAATTTATTCTATGTATGAAAAACCCTGTTTTTCGCCCGACATACCCGCCCATGTCATGATGCTTGATCCGTCAATACTGGAAAAAACGCTTTCAGCTCGGCGGGATCTGAACCCCTGGCCAACATCTTATGAGTACAGTTGTCAACTGCGCTTACATGTGTCGAGGTCGAGGCACAAATACGCAAGAATGGTTATTAGGATCGATTGGGAATTTATATGGACTTACTTTGCTTTTTTCATATTAATGTATTTTATTTTCTATGAAAGTGATATTGGACGTTGAAATGTTTATCAAGAGTTCAACTTTATAATGACTAGTTCAAGGATTTGTTCTTCACGAATCTTTTGACTTCGTTCTCTTCGCTTTTCTTGGTCGATCAAGCATTTATGATTCAGCATGATACTCTCGCACGTACGAACGCACACAGCATAGGCGCCTGGTGACCTCAAGCAAGGAGAGTCTGTCCTACAGTCTCACTGCACGCAACAAATAGCGTCACGTGAATCATGAAAACGACTGATGTGCTTCCCGACCACAACCAATCTAGTCACTCGCCAATGAGCGGGGCTTTGGATGGAAATTGTAGTGCGCCTAGGCCCCGGTTTGTTGATTTCCTTTGAAATGTCGGTTTGAGAGACACTCGCTACCAATGTTGAGGCGGCAGTTCACTGTGAATTCAAGTTTGTAAATATCTGAACGATAGCGTAAATTTGAATTTTTCTCACTCTCCTTTTGTATAGATTTTTTCCAAGGTCACGGTTTTATACTGCACCATGATCGGGAGCTAACACCACCGTGTCCGGTAGCTTCAATATTACTGGGGATAGTTTTTAAAGAAAGACACTTTTGCGAGTGATAGTGTATGGAATGATAACTTAATTCGCAAAACTTCAATTGAAAATATTTTGGAATTATATTAATCGTTGGCTGTTAATCTGCGGGTGTTGTCGAATTTAGTCTTTTTGCTTTTTAAGCGATCGTAGTTACTTAATTCCCATGAAGTAGACATTTGATTATCTATTTAGCCACTTGTTTACAATTAAAATGAGAGAAAGTTAATTGCATTGAAAATGTAAATGTAATTGGTTTTTAAGTGATATTCCGTTCCACAAGTTGAAGGAGTGACGTGGGAATACGGTTACTGTTGTGCTTAAAATCTTGTTAGGATGTGTGCTTCCATCCTGAAGCAAATTTTTTGGTGCAAGATAATTTTACGTTTTTTGTTATCATGTTGTAGTGTACGAAATTTTTCGGTCCGATTAAATTCTCTTGAAGTACAATCGTCAAAAACCACGATGCCAAAAATTGTGCTTAGCTGTTGTGTGATCCATTGATTCATTGGGTAGTGCTGCTGCTCACTTTTCTGGTTTTGATTGAAGGGAGCAAATCTTAATGCGTTCTTAACATTCGGCTCTTTTCTTTATCGAGTGCCCCTCAGAGGGCGTATGGCAGGCAATGGGGTTAGGTTTGTCTATCCTATGCTATGGAGACTGGCAACCTCGAGGGGGCGCAGTTAAGTTACCTCAGCTGTAGGAATTTTTATCTTTCGTGTTCTCTTGGCTTTTAGAATTTTCACACCTTTTTCACTATCTCTTCTTTGCCTCTTCTTTCTCTTCATTCATGACTCGCTGTTTTTATGCGCAGGAGATCCTGTGTAGAACACACCTTGTGCATCGATTCCCTGTATTCTACGGTCCATACTAAATGGTCCCTTGTTCTCTTCGCCGTCTGGATCAGATTTCATGTGGATAGGGAGCTTTACACGAATTGAAAATCTAATCTAATTTTAATTGAACGCGGGTCATACGATGAACGAAAAAGACTTTGCGTAATCCTATTCGCAGGACAAAAATAATTTATTTAGGTACGACAAATCAGTAATGAAGTTGCTTGGCTATTTTATTTTTCACTGAGACCGAACTAGACATGTTTTGATATCACAGGATTCAGTTTCTTATATTCCAAAGCGTACAATCACTTTGAAGTCGTATGCTAGGGCAGGCTAAAAGAAAGAATCGGCCCCATTAAATTTGGCTCTCTTATAACGAATTCACAATTCTGACCTTAGCTAGCTGTTTCTCACTAATCGAAATTAAACTGCTACCAAATGGTTAAATGCAGTATGAATGATACGACCCATGGAAGGACGATCCATAACGACCGACCCATGGAAGGACGATCCATAATGACCGACCCATGGAAGGACGATCCATAACGATCGACCCATGGAAGGACGATCCATAATGATGGACCCATGGAAGGACGATCCATCATATTAAGGATACGGAAATGAAACAAATTTTACTCCAAAATATTACGCTTTTATGGTACTCAGTTTGTACAGTTTAGAACAAATATATACTGTTGCAAATATGAACACATCTGATCGTTATATTTTTCGGAACAGCAGATGTCGAAGCCGATTGATGGAGCATGATGGTGGCTCAGCGCGCTGGAGACTCCTCCGTCAACCGTTGACGTTTTTCGTAATTCTCAAAAGTGAATTTAGCTGGAAATGTACATTTTGCCTCCTCGCTTGAACTACTCTGGAATTTTCGTACGAAGATAGTCTGGTGGAATTATTTGAGCGTCTGTAAAAAATAGAAAAGTTGGCATGAAATTTCAAACTAGGAAATTATATCATGGAGTTCCATGAACAAACATTCACACAGTGTGCAGAAAACGCCCGATTACAATTGAGCTGCTATTTTCATGTGTGAATGTCAGCTGTAACTATAGTGTCCGAATCCCAAATTCCGAGGGCGTCAGCAAAACTGCTATAAATACAGGGACATTTTTTTTTCAAACTGCCTAGTTTACGAAAAGGGATTACTTCATTTTGCTGGAGGATTTCGAAACCCTTTCTTTCCAGACCTTCTCTTCTCGCTTATGTGTCGTTTGTTGACTCGCTTTTTCGTGTTATGAAGTCAGAGAACTGTTCATCAGAGCAACATCTGCCCTTTACATTCAAAGAAGGATAGGCAGTATTCCTTAGCGCCTCTAGTGTGTGGAAGAGGTGTAAGAGACATCATGCAAAACGCGTCTTTAGGCTTCAATAAACCCGAGGGAATTAGCGTTCCTTCGAGGTGTCCTAAGCTATACTTCATCGATTAAGCCACCAATGAGAAAATATCACGTAGATTGTAATGCTAGTAATGAAGCTCTTGAAATTACTTTTTGATCTTGTCTAATGAAGTAACCTTCTAACTGTACGAAAATCTTGAGTTGTTCCGGATTCTTTTTCTTTCCTAATTTTCGTGTTCATATTTACTTTGAAGCTTTGTGAAAATAATTTCTCATACTTTATTAGTTAATGGTTTTGTTCCATTTAATTCCTGATTAGTGGCATTACATAGTTTTAAAACTAGCAGAACACTGACAGACAGTGTTAATATTCATTTCGCACGAGCCAGCAAATTATGATATATTACTGATATGATATTAACACTTATCAAGGTTCAAGTATCAAGGTTGACTCAGGCTAGATGAGGCTTTTCGATGCCGTGTTGCTTCTCACACGAGGATATAATGCGACTTACAAAGGCTTCAAGTATTTAATTTTAGTTTCAAAATGAGTATATGCATAAACACAATAATCAAGACGTTTAGATCAACATCGCGTACGCATAGTAAAGGAAATTCTGAGAGAATAGATTCAAACACTTGCTAGACGGAATAATGGATCCCAACCTTTGATCTACTTAATTAAACACTCCTAGAAATAATGAAGACAAAGTTTTCATTTATGGAATCACCTAATCTAAAATGTACAATATACCCGAGGAAGGGCTCTAAGCTATGAAATTTCTACTTGATACGTGCGCATTCTGTCAATTTAACATCGTGAACTCGATTTTTACGATCTCGCGTCTAAGTTACGTGCCACTGAAATGAATTCAACTAGCTGACGAATAGCCAGACTCGCACAGACGCCTCAAATGTATCAGACAGAACCCATGTTACACGGGACTTGTCCTTGTTTCCTGATACTGCAGAGAGGAATGTTGACCAAAATACAAATATAAAAATAATGCATTGGGCGCGGAGATGTCCTTTCATACACTACGATGGAGATTCCAAAGGCATCTTCTTGATGTCTAATTCGGTCTTGGAGTTAGTGAGAAATAACGGTGAGGGCGCGGTGTCTATCAACTGGGCATGGTTGGCAGTGATGTTTTTCTCTCGATCCTTGGGCGCTATTGGGCAATATTCAAACGCTGTTTGTTAGCATAGCACTTAAGTAGACGAGGACTCTGGGACCCGATGACGAAGGTTGTCATTTCTTATCCATCTCCGCGGTTAATGACTTACAAGTGGCAGGTGATGACAGTCGTGAATAAGTAACGACTAGAGTGGGGGGCGAGCGATTGGGACCAGCGAAGCTTCCACGCGCGTACGTACCTCCAGCCCTTGAGTGCTATCGTTTCGACTTTTCGAGGGTGCAGGAGTTGAGTGCTCCGCAGCATGGGTCTGTTATGGACGCGCTCGTACGATGTCTTAGCTTGGGCTTCGTATGTGTGCCTACGGCCATCACTAGATGAAACGTTAATTTATGCACGTATTATTTGAGGTGAAGTATTCTATAATAATATAAAAGTTACATTAGTTCATAAATATCAAAATGGCATGTTATCATTTTTAAGTCATGGCATACAATCTGGAATCGACTTAAGCCCCGTCTACACTGTCAAACTCTCCATCATCCACGAACACATCAAAACGCAAACACAAACTCTTCGGAATCGTGTCTACACTGTGCATTCGGCCGCATGAAGTACGCGTGCAGAATGTAAACAAACTACACTGCTTGAATGCGTGTATAAAGTTGATGTATGCTCGTGTTTTAATTTTATTTCTTGGCAGTTGTTAGTCATATAGGTGTAATTTTTACAAAAGTAATGACGTTTTTTCTCGTTTGAAAAATCTGAAGCCGTAGATCTTCTAGCAATGCCATGCCAGCAGATTGCCAGCTACTATTAATGCATCTGCCAGATACTATTCGTGCTAAATTAACTAATCCTTAATTGAAATAGGCTCATAGGACAATATTAAGCTATTATCAAATGAATAAGTTACCAAAATAATCGTTTTCCATTAATCAACAGTTCATTTGCACAATAAATATATAAACAAGCGACTGTTCACTGTTTCCACGAAAGTTTGTGTTCGGAGTTTTCCAACACGTTGGAAAACACAAACACACTGAAATCTGCTAGCGTGCGGGGTGTGTTCGTGTTTGCGGAGAGATGAAAAACACGAAATTTGCTCTGAAGATTCATAGAGTGGGCGGGCCTTTAGTGTCCTATGAACGAGAGAAGGGCTTCTTCAGAACACCGGTCAAACTTGAGATTTGCGACGGCGACATCACAGCGTGGGCAGAAACGTCTCCGAGACAGTCTTTGGTCAAGTCCTTGTCGTTTATCCATGGGAAAATTTTTAGATTATGTCCAGAAGTGACTTGCTTTCCTTCGTCTTTCTCCTTCTCTTCTTTCTTCTTTACCACCCGTCTGGTCGTGATAGTAGTCATAACAGATTAAAGTGAAGCAATATCGTGATCAAAGTGATAAAATTTTAATGTATCAACTGTACGAGTAGAAATACGAGTATGTTAAAAAATCATTCACCAACATTTTATATGCAATAAGTTAATATTACTAAACCTTCCAAAGCATTTTGGTAATTTCCTTTAAAGTGCATTTCATGCGGAACATCTAACTGATAAACCTGTGTTTAAATTCATAGTTTTATCTCTGCGTACAGTGTCCCGTAAAAGCTTACAATATTTTTTGAGATGTAAACGCAACGTTTCAGTCTAGCGGGGTTTTGCGGTAGTTGTTCAATTCAACTGGAGTTCGATCGCGCTATAACTCAGCTCGCCACAGAAAAGCGGGATATGGTACATTGAATCCTTCATCATATCTTCTATCAGAAGTTGAATTTTTATAACCTAACTTCATAACCTAACTTGAAATATCTAAAAACACATTTCCCTAGCACTCCTTCCGGTCGGAAATATTTGTTACACAAGATGATAACTCTCCGCGTTTTATTGTCTTCTAACGAACTTCTAACGTAACTAACGTAAAATTGACGTAACTCATCATTATACTAATTAAAGACGTGTTTTATCATTATGTTTTCAGTATAGTTCAAAGCAATAAAGCCAAATGCAAGAGCGAGTTATGCCTCAAATTGATAAAGCTATGTACCTCCTCCATTTGTATCAAAATTTTACGCTATAGATATTTCGACGGACCACGTAAATGGTAATTGATAACTCAAGACTTCCTAAGAAAATTGCAACGGTACGTGAGATCTTATTCTTCACAAATTATCTCTAAGAAATGGAGGAATAGTTTATTCGCTCGCATGCAATGTCACCATGTATTTCTTGAACTTGTGTAAATGTTCTTTAATTTTTAGTTTTTCACTGATTTTTTGTAATATCAACTATGGGCTGAGATAAGTAAGGTGAATGTTATCCGTGTAGAACTAGCAATTGTTTCTGCAATAGCTTGCGTCGTCATGGAAGATGTATTCATTCTTTTCAGATTTATGTTGACATTATTTGGGCAAAAATGTTGCGTTTCTTTATTGCCGAATAGAACATCGTAATTTCTCTAATAACAGAGTGTCGATCAACCTATGCTATCATTACTATAGCACCAGGTACTGTCATGTATGTCACTCATGTATAATGTATATTATTTCCCGCATCCTTCGTGACGATGCAGTATTTTACTTCAAGAATTTTACCTCTTCATTTATGTGTGATGAAGACGGAACATTTGTTCGTCTTATTTGAAAGCTAAAAAATACAACAGCAAATCACGCAGTTGTGGATACCGTGACTTCGTTCTTCCTATATGAACAGGATTATAAATTTTGCTCACTCACACCCCTCAGAGAACATAGGATGGGCAGTAGGGTTAGGTTCATCTATCCTATATGGTATGGGGAATGGCGACCCCATAGGAGCATTGTTCATTACCTCAGCATTAAATAGGCCTTCCGGACTACCATCTTTTGTGCCCACTTTGATTGTTTCACTTTTCGTACCCTCTTCGCTATCTCTTTTCTGTCTTTTCTTTCTCTTCTTTCTTGACTTGCTGTTTCTATGAGTAGGAAATTCGGTGTGGGAACACACCTGTGCATAGATTATACGTTTTCTACGGTCCATACTAAATGGTCTCTTCTTCTTTTGGATCTCTTTGGATCATATTTCATGAGTAAGGAGTTTTAAAATAACTAATAATTAATCAATTAAGTAATCTATTCACTCACAATTGTTTGAAGTAGGGCTGCCAGGATAGACGTTCGTGAGAGTACGAGTAAGAGTGAGCGTCCTCGTTCTGGTCCGAGTTCTTGTCCCCGTCCATGGCCGTCCCCCGGGGTTGCGTCCTCCCCCTCCACCACATGGCCGTCCCTGTGTCACTGTCGACACCAGTTGCTGCAAAATATAATGAAGCTTTGGGCTCACGAATATATAAAACGTTTTGGTGCAACAGTCGGTAACGCTGGTCTCATTTTCAGTGGATTCAAATTGATACTTCACAGAAATTAAGTCTTGCTGCGAATGGCTTTTTTATAGTGTTTGATTGTATAGCTGGTAAATTAGTAATCTTTTGGCCCAACAACAGGCAACACTGCTCTTATGGTCGGTTGATTTTGTATTATACTTCACTGTAAGGGTAGTCAAGATATTGTTGGTATTGATTCGTCGTTTTGCGGGGTTAAATTTTTTGATTTGCCTCGAAATAGTTTTAGTAAAATTCACTTTATCGAATAAAGACAAGGTGAAATCAATAACTTCAGTTATCATATTAGGTTAAATAGTTGATGGAATGTATCTCCTATATGTTGGAAAATGAAAATGGACTGAAGGGCAAACGATGGTAACGAAAGGTTTTACTTCCTTCTACGTAGTTAAATATGTGAAAAACATGGAAGTGAACAATTTGAATTACAAACTTCGTTATGAAAAATTCCTTACTAATGTAGAGAAAGTAACTCCTGTGCCGGAGCTTTAGTTTGATTCCTTTCCCACAGACCCATGCTAGGTGTATAGGAGAGGTGAAAACATTTCTTTCAAGTACACTCACCTGGAAGACTGTACTAGCAGGAGCAGGAAGGTACACGGTGCTACCCGGCTGATGTACTGTAGCAGTGCCACCACCGTGATATACAGTGGTGGTTCTTACGACGTAAAGTGGTACTTGCACCGTCTGAGTGACCGTTTTGGTCTGTCCCAGCACCACTGACGCTGTGATACTCGGCCACCCAAAAATTCTCTGCGTATTTGAAAGAACACGCGAATAATTAACATCTTATAAATGCTGCAATGAATCCTTTGCTTATTGCAGGATGAACTAACGAACATATATCGTGAACATTACTCCTGCAGAACATTGAGTGTCGCATTATGACTCCTAAAGTCTAATTTACACCACTTTAGGGCCTAGCTTAGCTAGATTATGCGGACATAATTATGCGGATACTTTGCCTAAATTCAGAAACAGTGTGGAACAAAATTTATGATTTTTCAAATTATTTCTTGATATGAATGGAACAGACATCTGATTCAATGTGAAATTAACTTGTAGACCGGAACAGGAGACTCATATAAAACAAAAGGGAATCTGTGTCCTGAAATTTAACTGGAAAGGAATTCCGAGCCTGGAATGTTTTGAAGGACTTTCTACTAAGTTCATGACCGTTGTTCCTGGTACGAACGTACAGTAATTGTTCCTATCGAAGAGCCCTTCTGAGTGAACGTCGTTGCACCCACTAAGATATTTGTAGGTCTCGATTAGTTGACCTTGCAGTCTTCTATATTGAAGCGAAATGAATTACAGCCGTTGTAGACGCTGTTCGTAGCTCAGGCTCCTGGGATCAGAAATCATTTTTGTTGATTTACGCTGAATTCGCTTCATGTTATTGATATACCGTCGTAGGGTAGGAGAGCAGAGATTTACTGCATATTCCAAATGTAGTCGGGCTTGAGCAACATAGAGAGATATTATTATGTCTTTGGACGTATAGTCAAATTTTCTCGAAATGAAACCGAAAATTTTGCTCGCGTTTTTGGCTATTTTTTCTATCCCGTGTGTGAGGTTTTTAGTGATAGTGATGCCAAGATCTCTGTTGTTTTATTTCTTCGATAGGTCTGTTGCTCATTGAGCAATGGAATTTCGGTTATTGGTTCCAATGTACATCACTGACCATTTTCATTATTGAAGCTCATTAGCCAGGTTTCGGTTCATAGGAGTCGGCGATTGAGGTCTGTTTTGATGGTTATTCTGTCCCGTCCAGTGAATGTCCTGTGGTAGAGTTTTGTGTCGTTCGCAAACTTGTTGATTTCACTGATGATTCTGATTACAAAAACTTTAATGAAGACTATGAAAACTGAGCCTAGGACGCTTCCTTGAAGGACTCCTGACGTTACTTTTGCCGAGGCGCTATGATCATGGATCACTTATTACTCGTCGTGTTCACCAGTGAGCCAGTTGCATATCCATCGAGAATAGTTGCCTTGTATGCCATAAGCTTCAGCTTTGACCAAAAGCCTCTCGTGGGAATTTTATCAAAGAGTTTCTGATAGTCAAGGTGCATGAAGTCTTCAGCCATTGTGCTTTCATAGATACGATTGGGTACTCCAACCTCTCATAGTTACTCCAAAAGAGTCGAGAAGATTCGTGAGGCAGCTGCGCTTTTCTCAGAATCCATGCTGGGTGTCAGTTGTAGCGCTTGTAGATATCTTGTTATCCGGACTTACATTCATTTTTCCTTTGTTTTACTAATTACTGACGTTAGACTGATTAGACGATAGTTATTGGAAGCTTGTTTCATTTCTTGACGATGGGAGTGACATGTTTTTGCTTCCAATCCCGTGGAACTATACCAGTTTCGAGTGATCGATTGAAGACGTTCGCAAGAGGTTCGCTGATTACTTCAGCGGTTTCTTCGAGTATTCGAGGTGTTACGCTGTCTGATCCTGTCGATTTGTAAGGGTTTAGGAAGTTGAACTCTATTTCTACCTCTTTCGCCGTAAACATGTCGTCTGTCAAGATTTCTTGGATACCTAAATTTCGAGGTTGGAGAATTTCAGTTAAATCATCTCGTCTGAACACATGCGAAGTAAGCATTCAGAATTTTGGCTTAACTTTCGTGGTCCTTTTAAGTGAAGCCGTCAAGGTCCATCAATGGTCCAGGAGTATCTCTTTTTAGTAGCTCATCGTTGACGTATTCGCATATTTTTAATTTTTATTATGCATTTATCATCCATTTTTGGTCATCTTAAGTATGGGTAATACTGATTTATTACTACTAAAAATAAACTTGCCCGTTCTTGTATTTCCGTAATCTTGTCTTTAGATAGAAATGTAAGGTCTATGTGCTTATACTAGAAATAAATTTAGGTGAGCATGCACAAGAAATTCAATTATGGACTCAACACTAGTCGATCGCTCATTCGCAGTGAGTGATCGTTTTTTTCAGTTAGGCTAAAGGGAGATCGTAGGAAGTATATATCTACCAACACAGAGATATGATTTTATTTTTTCAAAACAATTCATGTTCCTTATGAGAATAATGTGTTGTATGTGGCTTAAGTAACTCTACCTCAAATGTACGTGAAGGAGGTTTTATATTTTTAGATATTACTTTGATTTTCAATTAGCATTGCTAAAAGAAGTTCATCATAAACTTTAATAATCAGGAGCGTTTTAATTCCGATAAAAGGAGGCAAAGTAAAACCGCATATTGACGGTGGACTATGCATTGAAGTGAAAGTAAAGAATAAATTACCTTATATTGAATTTTATATTTGAACGTTAACGGTCTTCCTTTAACACAATCTCACTCAAATGTATTTTTTATTTTCGAGGATTTTTACGGTACCCCGATCATTTGCACCATGAGCAGAACGCCGAGTTTAGATAACAATATTTCAACAGTTTTTGCAAATACTCTCAATATTCGTATTCGGACTATCTTCAGTTTAGCCTTCTGCAATTCACAAAACTTGGGAGTAGGTCGGAAGGCGCAACTTTTTAAATATTTTAGCCAAAAAAGCCAAGTAAAATTTTTTCTTCCAACGAATTATTATCTCATTCATATTATAGAAATCTCATGGGATTTCCGAGCTTATTGCGTGAAAAGGATGCTAAAAACCCTCCTATATTCGTATCCATGCTAAATACTCGATTCTGAGTCAAAAGCGAAACAGGAGCGAAGAGTGTGGAGGCATAATTATAATTAACTTGGGATTCCAGTGTTGTATAATCTAGTCCAGTAAGTACAATTGTGTAATAGATCTCATAGTAATGGTTTTGAACTTTTTGAGATAACTTAAATCAAATTTTTCTACGTTTCATATCGTATTAGATGTTAAAAACCTGGAAACGTTACAATTTGAATGTATTGCCTCTTAGGTGTTTTGTTTAGCTTTTGACTTAGATGTTTTGATAATTGTAGCATGGATACGAACATAGTAATGTTTTTAGCATCCCTTTCACGTAATTCATTCGGGAATGAAAGTGCATATTTTCGATTCGCTTTGTAAAACAAAATATTCAAATTGAAAACAAATTCATTTGTTTGTCTATAATTTATGCAGCTGTTTCACATTATAATAGCTCTCGCATCTACTGATTTACCATACATGTTTAGTTTAATCATGACGGCTATGATGCAACTCTAGTCTTCCTTAACTCTTCATTACGTAAATTATTGCAGCACTTGATTCCATAAATAGATGCAGTAACTGAGCTGTGACGGCTAAAAACATAACTGCTCCAAACACTCTTACTACGAGGTAAGTAAATAAACAATCAACATTGATCACATGTTAAAACTTTTCAATAATATTCATGTATGGGAAAGTTCAGTACGTGCCAAATCTGGCACGCCATGCAGCTAGCATGTAAATTGATTGGTCTTACGTTTGTTGGCTGAGTGTCAGCTGCTCGTCCGATGTCGACGGCTGCACAGACGACCAGCACCAGCAGCACCGAGCTCAACCTGACAGTGAGAACCATTTCAACCAACACAATTCCTGCAGTAAATATGACGCGTATTAGGAGGTATACGACATTTTGAAAGTATAATTACTCATGAAATTCATTGTACTGAATCCATACCTCAACATGGCGATGTCCGCACAGTGTTGACTGCCAGGAAACACGTTAAAAGCCAATGCCTCGACGCTCGTTGGTTGAGTCAAACACGTAACTCAGGATCGAATGGCTATCACCCTCGCCCTCACGGCTGCGCGGGTCTGAATGGACTGTGTTAGCGTGACGCCCTCGAATATAATAAGCTTTTTGTTATGGGCTGCACGATCACCACGCTTGTTGGGATTTCACGTCGAGCGGCTACGCAAATTGTTTGGCGCGTGGAAAAATACCAGCGCCCTAATTCGAGTATTTTCAGAAAGATCCGGCATTGGAACGGAAATTTTGGAATTTTTACTTATATGCTCTCTCCTAATCCAAGTTTTGGTATAACCGTGTCTTAACTAAACATATTCGTGTAGATTTTATCGACACGTTTGGGCGGTCGATCGCTCATCAGCAGTTATGATCTAAAGCATTTCATGATCTGAAGTTCATTATGTTGCGTAAGAAACTTACACGATGGAGTTAATTTTGAGTTGATTTTGATTTCATTTGATCTTTAATTTTTAGTCACTTCTAAATTGGAACGGTATCTCCTCAGAGGGCATCGGATGGACAATAGAGTTAGGTTTGTTAATCGTATGCCACGAGGACTGGCGACCCCAGGAGGACGTGGTTAGGTTGCCTAAGCTGTAGATATGTCTTCGGGACTTCTATATTTCGTGCCCAATTCAATTCTTTTTATTTCCATGCCTTCTTCACTAAATACTTTTTATCTCATCTTATTTTCCCTTCTTAACTTACTGTTTCTATGCTCAGGGAATCCTGTGTGGGAACACACCTATGCATAGATCCCTATAGTCCTTGCTAAAAGTTAATTCATCTCACTCTATTGGGATCGCCTTTGATGTGGCTAGGGAGCGTAGAACTAATCTACTAACCAATCGAAACTTTGTCCAAAATACTTTCCATGTCAGGCTGGTACAGTGGATGTCGAGTGAAGAATGGAGGCCAGAGAGTCGAGTCCTCGCGATGGCAGCGAAGAACGCAAAGGATTTCATCTGACAAAGTATCCAGCTTACTCTGGGTGTATGTGATAGTCGATGTACGAGAGCTTTGTTTACCGTGTTATAAAGATATTTCTATCTTTTTATACATTTTCTTTATAGACCTAAAAACTTAGTGTATAATATTTCATGAATGTTCTTTCTTATTGTTAAATGATATTGTGGTTAAAACTCATCTGCTGCAAGGTTGCATGAAGAACTAGAAATTATTGAAAGGAAGTCTGATTAGAATTTTTTTCATAAACGTTTGTTTGGTAATTTTCCTATCTCAAGTAAAAAAATTGAAGGTTAAGTTGAAATTTGCGACCTCTTTCAGGCATTTTTAAGCAAATTCAAATTTTCTGTAAAGCGTATATGTGTATTTGCCCCATGAAGCTGAGAAAAGGCCTCTTTACAGATATAGTAATCGAGTACAACAGTTCGAGATACATTACTATCAATATATTTGTGAAGGGGTTTTTAAAATGAATGTTTTATTTGTTAGCTGTTACACTTGTAAGAATGAATCGTAATAAACTGATAGCTGGATGAGCAAATTTATCAGTACGCAATTCTAGTTATACTATTCCCAGTTAACTAAATTTGTGCATACGTATATGTAAACTTATTTAACTTCATCTCACAGCGGTCGAACGTTGGGAATCCCTAGCTTACGGCAACGCATGGGCAGAGCACGCGATGCTCTTCCGGTGTGTGGAATAATTAAAGTGCTGTGCGAGCATGGAAAACCTATAGGTGGAGTATATGACGCAGATGAATTGCAAAAGCATTTCCAAACTGTTACATACCTCAGAAAAACAGTACTACTATGAAGTTCCATTTGTGGTATTCAATGCTTATAAAATTTAATAAAAGCTTGTGATTGATCTCTTCTGGGAATCTGACCGTTTTGTGGGGCTGGGAAGTCCACCTAATAATTCAGCCTCGTTGTCCTGCTGTTCGCTGCTGCCTGCGTAACCACTGAGAGATTGAGTGTGATCGATGAACAGAATTTCCCGATTCATCGAATACTTGTGCTCCACATCTGTTCAGATTTATTTATGTAAAAGTATTTTACGAATATGGTGCTCTCACTCGGGGCGAAGTAAGTCGTTACATCAAGTAGTTTTAACGCTACGAATTTCTATTAGTTCAGATTTATTCCACAATCTGTTATTTTAACTTTTTTAAAGAATATCGTAATAATGATTATGCACTTCAACGCTACACTTATTATTGTGGGCGAAAATGAGTTGGATGATTCACTTGATGTAATACTGGTCCACTTTGGTTTATTTTTTTATTATTTACTTTGTCTTCATGCATGAGAGAAAAGTTTCTACAATTATATGGGGCTGAGCAACTTTCGCTTGTATGACCCTGTAGTAGTAAGTAGATCAGGTCTTGGCTAATTATGAGCTAAGGCTAGGGCTGAGCCTAGATATAAGTCCTATCATTCTTTTACTACGTCATACATTTATTGGCCTCCATTCAATTTCAGTGCAATGTTGTCTCGTGGATACGTGTTTGGGAAGTCTTCATAGAAGTAAATTCGTCTCTTGATAATTTTCGCATTCCAATATTCGACATAGGACGTGGGTAGAAACCCAAGAATGGGCCACTTTTCACGTTCCAGTTACCATATTCTTTTCTATTCCTAACGCTGAGTTATCTCACTAAAACCTTACGTGACCCTTTGACTTAATTTTTTTAATGTTGCACATTTGCTCTCTGCATGCGTAAGCCCTCTCAAATTTTCTGCATTTTTTTTTCAGGGAACTTTCCGAATCTGTACTTCTCACCTATTTATTCCTCTATTTGCGATATGTCAATCCAAACGCCTAGGATTGGTAATACATTTTTTACCCACTGTACGTTTATTTTTCTCTTCTCTACCATTCTCAATCACCCGGTTGGACCGAACATACCTACGTGAAGAATGACATCCTCACGAAATCAAATGTCATACCGAGCCCTTCGACTAAAGGCCCTATTACACGAACAAACTTTCGTCCGCAAACCGCAATTTTCTTTGCAAACTAGCATATTTGTTCGCCACTCGGCACGTATTTGCGGTATCGGCGTGTTCTTGGGTAAGTTGGAAAGTTCTGCTCTGGGTTTGTCTGTATTCTCTGTCTGTAATCACAATTCACAAGGCCCTGAGACGTTGAGAAGAGTACATGGGCGTGACAGCTGATAAGAGCGCGCGAGATTGGCCGTGCGCTGCTCTCGTTGACCTCATATAATGCATAAAAGGTTATCCGTGCCATTGGCAAGTAAAAGACAATTTCTATAAAGATAAAGTGTTGAAGAAGCAAGTATCTAATAAAAATGTCGAATGTTTGAAAGATAACCTCCCGAAACTTTCCATTGAGAAGATTGAAGCAAAATCGTCAAGAATACGCGTTCAGTACCGAAGTAAAATTAGAAAAATACAGGGGTCTTGCAAATCTGGCGCAGGCACTGTTGATAAATGTGTACCAACGCTGTGGTTTTTCAACATGATGGCGTCACCGTTTCCTGACGCTGAATGACAGGAGTTATTTTGTTCAGGATGAACATAAACAACTAAGGAGTCATACGTAAATAATTACGAAATGATTCGCTATCCACAGTTCAGTAAAAATCGTAGCATAGCTGCTTTGCTCGCGTCGGCATCGCAGCCATTCCTTGCCGGCATCTCGAGCAAGGTAACCACCTCTTATGAAAACGGGTACAAGCCTGTTGCTCACGCAGCTCGTGCACAGATCAATGTGATCTGTGTGATCTGTGTCTCGGGTATTAGTATCTTCTTGGATATCTTTGTGCCCTGGCCACACTGGGGTGCCGCCGCTTTGTGTGCATGGTGTGCC
>VOMN01061395.1:0-10050 GCA_014899125.1 Orchestia grillus
CGCTTGCATCTGACTGACGCCGCTTGCACCTGACTGACGCCGCTTGCATCTGACTGACGCTATCAGCCCCAGCAATCCTCACCTGAGATCAATGTACAGAAATGCAGCTGACGTCGCTCGCTGCAGCACATGGAGGCGTCTCTGAGGCGCTGAGTGGCTTAAAGGTCTGATACTCTCGTCTGCAGGCTTAGTTGTACGGCAAACTCTTGTTTACAGACTCAGTTGTACGGCAAACTCTTGTTTACAGACTCAGTTGTACGGCGAACTCTTGTTTACAGGCTTAGTTGTTCGGCAAATTCTTGTTTACAGGCTTAGTTGTACGGCTAATTCTCGTCTGCAGACGTCGTTAACAAACACTACCTGGAAACCAGTCAGCGACGGCCTGCCCCAAATAATTCCCCCCAACCCCGTCCCGCGGCCACAGAGGGCGAGGACACCCCAGGACACCCAGCGGCCCTCACGGTGATAGCTGCTGCCGTCGTCCAGTCGGTCAAATCAAGATGAAAGTAGGCAGATAAGGCGGCGAGGCTGAGCGAGTCTACTGCCATGTTTGGTCGTCCACCTACACCGCCATTCAGGCTATTCATTATTCAATGGTCGGGAGAGAGAGGCAACCACAGTAGTTAGGTATTTAGTGGGGACGCCCTCTTTGGTGAGAAGGTTAGGGGGAAACCCTCTGAAATGAGATATTTAAGGGAAACCCACAACAGTCAGACTTGTAGAGGGAAATCTTCCATTAGTAGAAATTTAAGAGGGAAACCCTTTATTAGAAGAAATTTTTTGGAGAAACCCACTGTTATCAGGAATCTATGGGGAATCTATTTTAATGAGAAATTAGGCAAACCCTTCATTATTATATCAGCAATTCAGGAGAAAACCCTCCATTATTGGTAATTTAGGAGGAAACCCAATACAGCCAAAAGAAATTCGGAAAGAGACAGTTACCTTATCTAGTCAGATCTAACCTCACGACAAAGTCGCAACGAATAAATAGACATGACCTAAGAGATCGCACTCTATATAACCAGAAACATATAAGAAATCAGGTAGAATTCCATAAAAGTCCCGCCAAGAAATCCAGGATCTTAAAATCTCAGGAAGCAATTGCCGGGAAATTTAAATGCAATTTCAGCAGTGGCCGTTAAGCTGCAACGGCACACACACAGGTAATTAATGGACACTCGAGATAGACGCCCAAAAAAAACGAGTATGCCGACTTTTGAGTACGAATGATTTCCTGTATCGGTGATACTGGATTATTGCATCACGTTCACCTGTCAGGCTGATTTGAGCGGTTTACTGGTTCCATTACATCATGGATGCATAATATTACTAATATTTAAAGTCGCTGTGTACATTTTTGAGCACATTATTATGGACCCCCAGCACTGTTTCAGTTAAAATTACCTCATGTTTACGCAGAACATCTCTACTCGATCATTTAAATATCAAATTCATTTCAAGTGCTGGTGTCAATGTTAAGGTACATGATATTTTAAAAGAAAAGTGGCCCCCACAACCATATGTGAGGCACAACTAAACTTCCGATGGATTTGTGAAAATTGACCAACAAATTTTGAATAGCGGTAAAGATGACACAAAACACAACCAACAACACAGCAATATTGTCCCACGTTGATATGACGTATCACTTTTTATTCCCACAAGAAAATCGTAACACAAGCGCGTGTTACTCGAGAATGCCTGCTATATTTCCCGCGTTAAACTGGAGCCGAATTTGGGCTCGGAATTACAACGCACTTTTAATGTCTCCGCTTGACGTCTTGGAACAACAGGGAAGGGAATTTTGCGCGTCTATCACTACCGTAACTCAACAAACTCATCATCAAAACTGATCATCAAAACCTTCAAAGCTACGTTAGGCGTAAGTCCCATAGTTTTTTAAAAAAGCCTATACACCTACGAAACAGAGTCAAACACCTTCGTCCTATTAGCAAACGTTCTCAAACACGGAACTGAGCGGAACTTCCGCGAACAAAAATCGATCCAGCGCACATTTTCAAAGTTTAGTTAGGAAGTTTCAAGTTTCGAGCCCAACTTAGGCCTGCATTTCAAGAAGCTTCCGTCTGGGAGCACAACAAGTCAGCCAGCAGTGCCAGAGCTCTAGGACGGGAGAAGTCGTCAACTACATTCACTATTGGTGACTTCTGTGCACGTGCAGTATTGGTGACTTCTGTGTACATGCAGTATTGGTGACTTCTGTCTGCTGTTCAGTATTGATAACTTGTTGACGTGAACACGACAATGTTGTGTCAGCGGTTCAGTATTGATAACTTGTTGGCGTGAACACGACAATGTTGTGTCAGTTGTTCAGTATTGATAACTTGTTGACGTGAACACGTCGCTGTCAGGACGCCGGACAAGTGGTGACGTAAAAGACTTGGATGCCCTCGTCAGATCTCGAGCGAAAAAGAAGACAGAACAACAACAGCTCTTAATTAACTCGTCAGGCGCGGCCAGGATAGGATCGAGAACCCAAGCGCTTTTCTTGCCAAACACGCGTCCAATACCACGCTTTCCTTGCCAAACACGCGTCCAATAACACGCTTTTCTAGCCAAACACGCGTCCAATAACACGCTTTTTTTTGCCAAACACGCGTACAATAACACGCCTTCGCTTGAGAAACGAGTCTCACAATAGGCACTGGAGTCCTAGAAAAAGTTTCGTGTAGCTACAAAGAGTCGTCGATAACAAATATAATAATTGGTAGTGGCAAAAGCACCTGTTTACATTCGGAAGAACAAAATTTATTTATCACGTATAATAATAGTTCCTGAAGAGACATTAGGGAAAAATAGAAGTTCGTATCACGTACAGTTCGTAAGAAGACATTCAGGAAAACAGACCCAACACATGACACCAAAAGTTGTGGAAACCATTGGTATTTATTTAGTATTGCCCTCATACCTCCTTCGCTCTACGCGTCAAAACGCGTCTGACCACAAGAGCGCGTGAACAGGTGGACTACCCGAGTTACCGCGGATTGATATCCATGGCGAGACATCAACTTGGAAGGCGTCCTAAGATCGACACACGCCACCTCTTGATGTCAATACTCGTACTGTACCTCCAGTAAATACTCAAACCTCCTCCTTGGCTCAACCCGGCCGACTCCAAGGGAAGCGGAAGCTTATCCTAACGTGCTCAAATTCACCAAAAAAAAACGATGATGATGATGTTCGGAGTCTGTATCAACCACTAATGTAACAAAAATAAATTTCACCCTGAGTTGCTGAACGTAATCCAGCGTTGTGAAAGCGCTCCACTGGGACCCGCTCTTGGTGTTGCGCTGACACGGCAGCAGGTGTGTTCACGCGGGACCTGAACGAATAAAATAAAGAGCTTCAGTATCGTGGATACGCACTCGCGTACCTAGCGTGACGTGCTAATACAGATACATTGTCTCATTACGCTGCTTGTTCGATACATTGTCTCATTACGCTGCTTGTGTTAATGAATGCTTTTGTTGAAGAATGAAAAAAAAAACAGCGGAAGGTTCAAATTTTACACCTTACTGCTCGTGAAGTACGAATAAGAGCCCATTCCAGAGCTCAGTTCTCTTATAAAGCGATGTTCGGTAAACCTGGACGCATTCTCCCGCCTGATGAGCGCTGTAGTTTCATCCCAGCCTTATGGAACAGCGTTGGGCTTCCCAATGAAGCTTAATTCAAAGCTAACGCATTTCCAAGGCTCGAGATTGAACATTTTCTGCCCCACACATGAACTAATAACCCCTGCCCTGGTAAGGAAGACTCGACTCATTTGTAAACAACTCAAATTTTTCAACTTTGTAAGAGTAATCTCGACACGTCACACACTCGAAAAAATACAGTAACGCGTCTTCCCTCAACCTCTCTCGGTACAAGCCGACCATTCCTTTACGGCAACCTGGCAGCCGTAATTACGACTTAAAGGGCAGCCTTGCAGGCGTACCCACAACTTTACGGCAGCCTGTCAGTCGTAACCACAATTTTATGACAGCCTTGCACCTGTAACCACAACTTAACAGCAGCGTTAGCAGCTGTAACCACAACTTTACAGCAGCGTTAGCAGCTGTAACCACAACTTTACAGCAGCGCCAGCAGCTGTAACCACAACTTTACAGCAGCGCCAGCAGCTGTAACCGCAACAGCTGCGTTACCACCACCCCGCAACACCACAACAGCCCGACAAGAGCGGCCTGCCGCCCCAATATCAGGATGCAAATGCTAGTGTCAACACGGCCACATTTACACGCTCGGTCGAAATCAAACGGACTTAACCACTCTGAGGTGACACGCCATGATGAGTCTCTCCGGCCCAACGTACGTGTTCAGCAACGCATGTTGGGATGTTGTGAGTTGAGGTTGTGTGCGTTTGTGGGAGGGGGGGAGGCCTTCCCTGCTCCACCTGTCAGGTAACTGCGCGGGGGACAGCGGACTTCAGCTGCTGGATGACGTGAGAACACAAACGCTGTGGACATTGCAACGCTGAAAAGGCGGCACACCCGTGCGGTCTGGGTATGAACAACCGAGCCATTTTCAAAGATTTTCAAGGAATTCCAAGGTGTATCGCGTATGGTGGGTGGTGTGTGTGTTGTGAGTGGTGTGTGTGTTGTGAGTGGTGTGTGTGTCATTGTGTTGACAGCACTGAGAATCATTATGTCTTAAGGATAGGTTTAGATAGCAGTCTGTCGAAACATAAATATTTAGAGGTTAACAGTAAGAAAAATATGCTAGTTATTTCATGGTTCAATACTGATGTCACTGAAAAGAAGGAAAATTACATCGCAAACAAATGTACTTCAAGCCTTCATTGAGGGACGCAAGGAAGAAGGTAAGTTCCCGTGGCAGAAGAAGGTTCAGGTGCCCAGACGTATGAAGGTAGAAGACCCATTTAAATTATTGTGCAGCTAGTCGGGAAAAAAATCGAATTAACCTTTTTCATTATAGGAAGCTTTCGCAAAAGATTAATTTTCCACCTTTTTAGGGTCCGCAACACAATTTTTATCAGTTTGTTCATATCGGGGAATTGTTTCAGATATTTCCAGCGTTGAGTTCCTCCTGGTCAGCTCCGATGTTACATTTGACATCTCAGCATCGGTCAAGCCACATCGGTCACCCAGGATTCCGCACACACGAAGTGAGTCGTCAATTAGTCAGCAACGCATCAGCGCAGCGACGCGCACGCAAACGACTGCCGTTTGGTCCACCATTTCCACGTAGCCGCGCGTACGGGCGAGGCCATTACTCTGCTAACATTTCGTCAAAGTTATGCGGGTGGATGTAGGATAACTTATATGAACCGTCTTCTCGTTAATGACCTGACACGCAGTGTAGAGGTAGATGTTGCAATGCAAGTAGTTGCTGAGAAACATAAGCGGTAGATTCACGATCTACTTAACAATAAATTTATAGAATATGTAGGTTTCGTAAACTATAAATCTTCCCTGTCTATGGTGCCACACATACACTTGAGAAGCTAAACATTTGAAACATTAATTCACAAGTAATGCTTACATCTGGCACGGTAGTCAAAAATGGCAAGCCCCACCAGATGAGACCAACATCACGGAACATGATGTGGACTGCCACAAGGAACAGGACGTGGACTGCCACAAGGAACAGGACGTGGACTGCCACACGGAACAGGACGTGGACTGTCACACGCAGTCACACACCTGAACTTGAAATGAGGGCCGACATCAGCATTAAATGGCCTGCCAATTACAGCTAGTGACCTCACATCCCATCAGCAGGCTGGGACTTCAGCACAGTTGAAACAGCCCCAGAACATGACAGACCTTCCTCCTCCTTGTATCGTTCCTCGCACAAAGGCTTCGTTAAAGGCTTCCTCAGGCATTCGATGAACACGTCTGGGCCCTCTTACCCCTCTCACGACCCCCACCGCTGCCAGAACAGACTCCCACTACCCAGCGAGATGCCCAAATCAAAGACACTAGGGGCATGAGACGGAGAAATGCAGCTCACCTCACGGGATGACAGGGCTTCACTCCAGAGGCCGCCTGTCTGCTCGTCTGCCTGTCTGTCGCGGAGATTATCTCGTCAGAGATTCTAGGGCAGCTCTGAGTATGGGCTCAGTTCGGCGTAGAAACTGACAGAGCGATACAGAGTGCGTGGTTATAGCGCCTATGCTGGGCAGATACCGGGCCTATGCTGGGCAGATACCGGGCCTATGCTGGGTAGATACTGGGCATATACTGGGTAGATACCGGGCCAATGCTGGGTAGATACCGGGCCTATGCTGGGCAGATACCGGGCCTATGCTGGGCAGATACCGGGCCAATGCTGGGCAGATACCGGGCCTATGCTGGATAAGTTACTGCGCCAGCGTTGGGCTTATATTAGGTCCACTATCACGCCAAATTTTTCACGCGATCTTCCCGTAGAAACACACGCAATTATGAAACTATTTTCAGTAATTAGTGCGCTAGATAGCCAATTAAAATTTCCAAACTCGCATAAATGAAAAAAATTAGCAAGGTTCCCATAGAGCTTCAAACTCATCGAGAGCGCTAAAATAAGTTCATTTTGAACACAATGCACATCACTCTGACCCATGTGACGTGTCTTGGACACGTGTTTGTCTAGCGCGACGTTGCATTCTCATACCAATAACTAGGGCGAGCAAAAGGTGACATCGGAAGGAAACTCGCTCCTTAAACGCCAGATTTGAACCCCCTCTGGCACCGGCACTGCGGGCTCTGCAGCGCCGGGCCCGCGCCTGCGCTGCAGACGTCACGTCATGCTTATACTAACAACACCGGGACATTTTTCAGCGTTATTCCTGTGCGTAGTGCGACGTGAAAAATTCATGTGGGTAAATTGCTGTCGTAGAGCGGCGTGAAAAAATCAAAGGGCTCGATAATAGACCTAAAATGGCATAAAAAAATGGAGTTCATAATTCGAGTGTCAGGATGGAGCGCAATAGGTCATTCAAGTGGACCAACAATTCACCTAAATGAGCAAGAAAAAATCACTAGCTCGGTTTATAATTTAATAAAAAGTGACAAACATTAACTTGGTCAACTGTAACTGTAAAATAACACGACAAAGTCAACACGTGGGTCGCTGATCACCCAAGAAGAGCAGCACAAAATTTCCAAGCAGTTGCATGCGGCAGTGACGCTGAGACCTCTTCTCCGATCTCTGTCTCTGTCTCGGTCTCTGTCCCGGTCTCTGTCCCGGTCTCTGTCTCAGTCTCTGTCCCAGTCTCTGTCTCGGTCTCTGTCCCGGTCTCTGTCTCGGTCTCTGTCCCGGTCTCTGTCTCGGTCTCTGTCTCACTAGGTCGGTCTGTGTCTCGGTCTCTGTCACTCTTGGTCTCGGTCATTGTCTCTGTCTGTCTCGCCCCCAGTCTCGCTCGGTCTCTTTGAGCAGCACGAGACTCCGTCTCTAAGCTCCAGAGGGCCTCCTTGGTCACGTCACTGCAGCCCTGCTCTCCTGGCGAGCTGAGTGCTCGTGTCAAACACGGCAGCACGCACCTCCAGTTGGTGTGTCACACGATTTAAATGCCGCGTATAGACTCACTCAAAATCCTAAATCTAGTGAACTGAAGAAACAAGTACAAAATAAAAGCATAAGTTGACGGTAAACATATGCTCTTTTAGGTTTATCAGAGTCGACTTGAAATGTTTCTTAAGCATGAACCATACGTTCAGGTGTCAACAAGTCCTAGTACATGTTGCGCGCAGAGTTATACGCCAGCTTTTCTCCAATGAACGCTTGAGAAAATTAATAATTTTACGAGAAGTCACACAGGTCCTCGGCTGTAGCATGGATTACACTCCATTGTCCATCAGGTTCAAATCTGGCGAGGAAGGAGACCAAAGTTCTTTAGCCCAATGCTTTTAATATTTTTCTTGCATCAGCTCTGGAACTTTTTGGCAATATGGGATGTCGCTTTATCTTACTGGAATGTCATACAACATATCACTGACTTGTCTCTAAGCCCGTAGAACCACTCCAGTTTTTACCACTGCCAAATAAACGTGCTGGTCAACCCGTTCAACCTCTAATGAATAAGAGGTGTGTTTTTGGCCACATGCCGTCACTCCAGCCCACACTACAACAGAAGCAGATATTCAACGTCTGACTGATATCCGTTGTTTTTCAAAAACTCTTCCAACATTATGAGCCAAACCCGGCCCTTCTGTGAATTATAGACTGCTCCAATCATGAACAATTTATCATCAGCCCGTGAAACAGAGGCTGCGTGTAGTCTCTAAAATAATCAAGATGGATTCTTCCTCTCGACAATTTCTTCGCTCAGGCAGGGCCGATAAAGAAAGAAAGAAAAAGAAAAATAGTTTATTCCAAACTTGGTCACATACAAAGTATATACTCTTTGGTTTTTCAGTTAGTAAAATTACAGCCTTAAAATTAAAACATGAAGGTCTCGATAGAACTTCCAAATTGGGATGTGCACGACTACAATCTAAATATTACACGCATAATGAGTCGTCAGTTTCATTTTTTGTAGGGATAACACTCGAGATCATCCTTTATGCCTTTCTGGGTGGTGTTGTGGCCCACGGTTGTCTGATTAAAAATTTTTCATGTTCTATTTTCAGGATTTCTCCTAGTTTTTCCAGGTGGCATTAATGAGCTTTGGAGTGGTTACTGGCAGGAGCGACGCACTAATCAGCTTTGGAAGGGAGCTCTGAAGCCCTCATCTCGACAGCCTCAAACGCTGCGGAACTGTTGGCCGCAACTGGACTGATGTTCCGGAGAGTGGAGTGGCTGTCTCACCCCTTAATGGTGACTAGTGATGATGGGGACTAGTGATGATGGAGACTAGTGATGACGGAGACTAGTGATGATGGAGACTAGTGATGATGGAGACTAGTGATGAGCTCACTTTAACTAATCAACACCCATGCCGAGTATTATTTACGTGCATTTATTTTATACAGCACGCTCTGTGAGAACCTGCGAAATAGATTAATTTGGATTATTTAGATTAACACTGAGCAACGTAATGAATAACCAACGAAAATGGTTCACACGACGCAGCGCTCGCTGGGCGCGGCCTGAAGTGCAGTGACCTGCGCGATCGGGGGGAGTGGAGGTGTGGTGGTCACCCACCACACAACCAATACACAACCAATACACAACCACCACACAACCACCACACAACCACCACTCACACACCACACAACCACCACACAACCACCACACAACCACCACACAACCACCACACAACCACCACACAACCACCACACAACCACCACACAACCACCACACAACCACCACACAACCACCACACAACCACCACACAACCACCACACAACCACCACACAACCACCACACAACCACCACACAACCACCACACAACCACCACACAACCACCACACAACCACCACACAACCACCACACAACCACCACACAACCACCACACAACCACCACACAACCACCACACAACCACCACACAACCACCACACAACCACCACACAACCACCACACAACCACCACACAACCACCACACAACCACCACACAACCACCACACAACCACCACACAACCACCACACAACCACCACACAACCACCACACAACCACCACACAACCACCACACAACCACCACACAACCACCACACAACCACCACACAACCACCACACAACCACCACACAACCACCACACAACCACCACACAACCACCACACAACCACCACACAACCACCGCACAACCACCACACAACCACCACCCAACCACCACACAACCACCACACAACCACCACACAACCACCACGCAACCACCACGCAAACACCACACAAACACCACACAAACACCACACAAACACCACACAAATACCACACAAATACCACACAAACACCACACAACCACCACGCAAACGCCACACAAACGCCACATAACCACCATACAACCACCACACAGCCACCACACAACCACCACACAACCACCACACAACCACCGCACAACCACCACAATACAATAATAAAACACACACTATCAGGGCAACTCAGCTCGCCACCAGAACAAGTCAACTCGCCACCAGAACAAGTCAACTCG
>VOMN01061400.1:0-12847 GCA_014899125.1 Orchestia grillus
TTCGAGTCCTTGTGCTAAAGACACACTCGAGTCCTTGTGCTAAAGACACATTCGAGTCCTTGTGTTAAAGACACATTCGAGTCCTAGTGCTAAAGACACATTCGAGTCCTTGGGCTAAAGACACACTCGGGTCCTTGTGCTAAAAACACATTCGAGTCCTTGTGCTAAAGACACACTCGATTCCTTGTGCTAAAAACACATTCGAGTCCTTGTGCTAAAGACACACTCGAGTCCTTGTGCTAAAGACACACTCGAGTCTCGTTTCGAGTGACGTGACGGCCGGCGTGCCTGACTTGAGTCCTAGGGTCCCAGTCCTGACTAGTTGTGAGAGGCGCACTACTGTGTGCTGGCTCCTGTTACTGTTAACTTCAGTTAGTCGACAATGTTTCATGAAAAATTTGACTTGACCACAATTAAAGGCAGATATGTATATACGAAGTATGTATTCAAATTATTCTGCGGCAGACTTCGTTCGTTCTTGTACTGAATATTTTAAACGTACCAGTGATTTACTAACAATATTGAAAGATGAAATATTGAAATTCACATTATGAAGTTTTTGAAGTTTATTTGCTAAATCAACAAGTAGTAAGTTAGAAAATACTGAACAAAATTACATTTCATGGTTTACCTACAATTTTGATTTAATTATTAGATCCTCTGTAACAAGCGTTACAATCCTACAGGTACGCACAAATTCATGGCTAAATTCTGAGCTGAAATCCGAAGTCCAACTCATCATGACTCATACAAACATAATTCTACGTTTCTACTGCTCAACTTACTGTTGAAACTCAAATGTTAAGCTCCGGTTACCAAATTCACACATTCCTCCCACCGGTTCCAGCAGTGTACATTTTCTAAGCAGCGACTGGGCCTGTTTAGTTGCTATTCATTTATTCGAAGCGCCACATCACGCAGAGCCTCGTGCCATAGCGCTGCGCATGGCTCGTCTGCTCACAGTGTTTCTGTTTGTCCACCTCCGTGTCTGTAGGGCTTTTGTGCTTTGTAGGTGCCCTGGTTATCATATCCTCAGTGTCAAATTATTGCAGTGCCAGGAAAAACAAACTCGGCCTCCGAATTGCACCGAATGTAAGAATCACCTGAGGTGCGAGCGACAGTTTCATTTCTTTCCAAGTGACGACTAGGAATATTAGGCTCAATACCGACCATGGTTCGTGTCTGCTTGCTTTGCCAAGCATCACGCGCTAGTGCACCATTTTGTGAAGTTATCTTTCGATTAAAAGACCCTTAGTAGCAATAAAATTGTTGTCTTTTGAAGTGGAAGGAGGATGGAGTATAGCCCGTTCGAAATGGATTGTATAAGTGTGCCAGTAAAGGAACATTAGACGGGAATCCTGCAATCAATTTTGCCAATCAACTTTGAGTTTCACTCACCGAACGGACTGTCAATTGGTAATGCGAATCAATGTTAATATTCATACTTATTACGTCAGATTACGTAACTCTAAAAGTTAGGTTTTGCACAGGGACGCAAAATTACAAAGGGACGTATTATCATAAAGAAGTTTTGAAAACGAATATACTTTGCATTGCTACGGGTTGTAGTGCAACAGACATTGAAAAGTGATGCTGAGATATGTAAGCTGAGGAAAAGAAGGTAGAAATTAAGGATATTTTACGGAGCTATCTTCGTTACAGGAATGAATTTTGCTTCGAAATACTATTTTCCCGGCTCCGAGACAGAAGCAAAATTATATTCTGTTGATGTCTTTACGCTTCTTACACTAGCTTATGGTAATGCAAGTTTACAGAGTAATTTACTAGGTAAGGGAACTTCTATGTAACATGGTCCAATAAGTTTTCGTTATTAATCAACGCGCTAGCAAATTTGTTGAATATGGTTCAAGACAACGCATTTTTTTTTAAACAGTACAGTCAGTATTTCCTTCTGTTGCTCTTCTTAGTAACAATGAGCACAGAGGATCAATTTGGTGACTTCATATCGACGAGATCCATAACTTAGCATATATCACTGGTCTAATTTTCTTCCTCATGAGGTCGTGACGAGTGTGGCTGCTTGCCTAGCTCATCAGTGGGGGAACTTAAAAAGATAGGACATGCAGTGCATTGCAAAGAAGTGATACCGCCCTATGATTAATCATAAAATATTTATTAAATGTCTTTTTGTTACACATTGCATAAAATATCGTCACAAATATATTCGTCGATATTTTGGTTATAAAAGGTGGAACCAAGTGATGTAATATTTAACTAGCATTTCATGAACAATCGAACTGTGTAACACTGTTATGCGGTACTCTGTATTTGTCGTCTCTTTCTTCCAAACAACGTCATGTTTTCCTGGAAGTAATGTTTTCTGACTCAACTTTAATCAGCAAATGTATTTTACATGCTCAACACTAAAAGTTGCTCCATGACGTTGATTTTTTGGTTGCATTTTATCATTTGCTTTAGAACATTCAGTTAAGCACTGCATGGTAGAATGAGGACAAACAAAACTGCGTCTGCCTCCATCTTGAGCTGCGGAGTTTTGTGAGTGCATGTCATCAGGCAAACAAAGTATTTTCAATTTCGAGAGGATCTTTGAGATTCCTTCATGTCGTTTGCCATTAATTTGATTGCTTCGCTTCCCCACTGCAGATGCGACCCGGAATACAAGGATGCTTCTTCATTGAATGGCAGGCAGGGCTTCATTCGGGTGCGTGTTTGGCAACGGGCTCCCAAATGCTTGGAAAATAGATTTTCTATCGGTATTGCAAGGCGGAAAACTTTTGTGCGAACACATTTTTACGGATAGAGTCCTGTCATGATAATATCAGCGATTTTGGAGCTTCAATTTTTTAGCGACAAGAGGGGAAGTATTCTCGGAGACGACTTTCCATGATTGAATATTTAATAACTTCCAGCCAGTAGCCAACTTTTTACTTCTACTCCAAATATTTTATATCTTTCTTTAACATTTAATCGTTATTTTGTGTCGATTTCTTATCGTATTAGCGTTATCGTTCCACCCACTTGGGCGCTGATTTTTTCGCAGGTGAAACATATATCCTTTGAATTTAAGCTGTCCATTAAAACGGCTGACTTTTAACAAAACGCTGCTCATTTTTCGATTAGGGATTTTTCGATTTCGGGCGTGATGACTCATCGTGTGTAATGATTAGGTACAGCACACGTATAACTCCAATACACTGAGAATTCATTCACCATTTTGTAACCATTGACTGTGTGTAGTCGGGTCACAGGCGGCTCCCCAGTGTGGTCAGGATGTGAAGACCCAAACTTTGCCATGGTAAGGGGTCAATGTACGTGCATGTCTTTTTCTAAACATACGCTGATTACACCCATCTCACGCACAGAGCGCTTGATCAGTTCTCTCAAAGACCCGCTCTGCAGTCGTTCCCCGCATAAAGCTGTAGCACCCAGAGAGTGCATTAAATAGCACGGAATATTTTTACGTAATGAGGAACAAGTAGAGTGTGATAAAAGACTCAAATAAGAAGATTGAGTGGTGGTTTTCCGAAACTAATCCGTCCCTCTCTACGGGTGACGGCCGCACCGTCTTCCTTCCGGTAAGTACATTGGGGGCTCCTGGTGTCAGCAACCGTCTCTTAATTGCTTCAACGAATGTGCAGTAGTTTTAGAGCCTGCTGGCCAATCTATTAGTCCGTGAAATTTATTCAAATAAGGAAGACTATTCAAAGAAAAATGTTTTTCTATGGAAGGCAATTAATAAGGATGTAAGTTGTGAGCCGGAGAGTTGATTGACATGAGCTCCCCAGATGAAAAATTGGTGACCTATTGTTTTTCAAACTCGACTTTTATACTACGTTTATTAACCGGTTTTTAAAGCTGGGACCGAAGCTTAAATTATATTTAATTGCTGAACAGACATCAGTGTTTATTCAGAGCTTCCAGTGTATGGACATGTTTTATTGTTACTCTACAACAATTGAACGAAAGAAAGACTTTTTTAGAATGGCAAAAAGGGGCTATTGCATTTGGTCGGGCTACAAAACACCCAGTGAAGGGAGTAGTGGAATTCGCTATTGTTTTATTCCGGAATGTTATAAGAGTTAACCAACTATAGAGACAATCTGGTATATATGGCAATTCAAGGCGAAATTATGGTCGGAAAAAATTATAACTGACAGGGACCACCGCCTTGTACCGCCGCCATGTATCCCGAATTGTTGACCGAAATCGCTTGGCCTCAATGACGGTCTTTCTCCTGCTGTTCTTCAATGATCTCTTCGTACGGAACTCCATGTAATGAATACATAGAGCAGAGTGGCTCGCAAACAGCCGTTGTTAACTCCTACCCCAAAATAACTCGTTTAAACTGGGCCAGAGGAAACGCGCATTGGACTGAAGAGGAGTGTATAAGTGTCATGTGGCCAGATGATTCACGATTCTGCTTCTATAGCAATGAATGATACCTGGCGTCGTTCTCATCGAAGACTTTATAAAACCATCAACGAAGTCTGCGTGTAAGGAGCGACGTAATGATGAAGGGTCTGCTATTTTATGGGGCCGTTTCAAATACACCAAAATGATCCCTCAATTGAGATACCAGCCAAATTAAACCAAATAGTTACATTGAGATCCTAAATACCAAATTTTACTATTTGCACTATATCTGAATGAAAAAAGGCATGTTGCTTTGCCTACCTTTAAAGAACTGTTATGCTAGAGAATGACCGTTTTGAATGACCGTCGAGCTAGAACTGTTATGACGGTCATTCAAAACATGTCAGGCACTAAGATTGGCCAGGCATGAACCTGATAATCAATTTCTGGGATCACCTACAGCAAGCTAGACATTGATAAGATCATCCACACACGGCGATCGCACAACGAGATCAGTTGATGCAGGAATGATTTAAAATAAACCAGGTGAACTTTAGGATACTTTTAGACTAAATGACATGCAGAATTGCCGTCATCACTCGGGCTCGTGGAGGTCAAATACAATATTAGTATTATATGACTAACTTTTTGTCAGGGGAACTAACAAATGGCGCAACATGCAAACGGCAAGTTATCAAACTCAGGTTGTAAAGATATTATTCGGTCTGATAAAAGTTAAACGTGGTTAGTTAAAAATGAAACCGTATCCCTTTTAACTTAAACTTAAAACTGCCATGCCATAATTTTCTCATTCTCTAGTTAGAAAGAAATTCTTTCAAAGGAGCTGCCTCTGTTCTTGTTATTGGGCTCTCATTATATTAAGGAAGAGATACGTGATCAAGGGACACTTGGCTCAGCAAAAAGTGCTGACTCAGCTTCAATTTCAGAGAAAGAAGAAGAAAAAGAAGGGTCGGCGTGGCTAAACGAGTGCTAAACTCCCCTCACACTGTGGTCCTTTTACGTAAGTCTTCGTCAACTATACTGCAGCGTTCAGAGTCAGTATCTAAATGAGAAATGAAGTATTTAAGGCAATAAACTCTTTTCCAACTGCAGCAGCCGTGGGAACAATGGTCAGATCTTCCAAAAACTACAATCATGCAGAGCATGACTCATAACATGAGGAGTTCAAGTTCAATTTCTAGTGCAAAAGTTCTGCCTCTATGATGAAAAATTCTTCTATAACTTTTGGTAGGTCGAGTACAAGTAAACTTTTCCAATTTGGTTGCTCAATAGGCAGGTGGAGTGAGAAATTAACTCTGATTGATCGGAATTATTTCATAATTTGTCATCGGTGGAGGTTCCCTCGATAGGAATTAAATTAAATTCATCTGTTTAATGAAACCAGCAACGACAACTTCAGAGCATTTAATTAAGCGCTGCATTGGTCTGGTTTGGAGAGATGGCCGCCAGGCGCGCAATTAACTGCGCAGAGGGGAATACGCAAAATTCCTTCAATTATTAGAACAATAAGGTATGTTCACTTGGGATAAAACGTCTCAACTGCATTGGCATTGCATGAGAACAAGTAAGTGAAAGTATTCGTAAAACTTCAATTATTCTTATTTACATGAGCTAGCTTAATCCGACGTTTTCTCTTATTTGAAGTTCTATTGAAGCTCTCAAATGTAACCTTACCAATCAAATATTGAAGAAATAACGAGTTAAAAGAATAAAAAACAACCCGCGCATCAGGACTTTTGAAGAATGTTCACAGAGGAGCAAAAAGGTTTCCAGAGGAAGTCAGTTCTCGAGGAAAGGAGGCTTGTGAAACATTAAGAGTCTAATTAAGCCCGTGTAGCCTTGGGGCTGAGAGAGTTTCTTCATTACATCCCTGGCCACCTCCTGCAACAGTGAGGCTGGCTGTGCGGCCTCTAAAATCCCCATTGCGGCACTTGGTGTAATCTAGAATTTCTGTAATTCAGAAAAGAATGCAGCTCGACTACCAAAGTAGACGTCCAGAAATGGCTGCAAGGGCGGTCAGGTAAGAGCCACAAGCCTGTTGCTTCTCCTCTCCTGAAAAATGTCTTAGTTGAGCGACAACTGCAACAATTCCATGCAGTTCCTGCTTTAATGAATACTACTCATAGGGATGTCAGAGAAGAGGATGCTCAAGATTTATCTGTGTGGAACAGTAACTCGAATCTCCTTGAGTCTGTTCATTTTTGATATGCTTATAAATTTTCACGGTGAACTTTTTTATCAAAAGCAAAGTCCATGGCCAACAAGACCTACAATTTTAAACACTTGCAATAAGATACCAATAAGAATTTCCACGCATGAAACGAAACTTAAATCATGACTTAGAAGAAATTGTCTTAACACTGCATCACATACGAACACTCTCACTGTGTTAGCTTGACCTGTAACAGCTCTGTGACCTCCTTCACTACTACTGCAGTCCCTCTATTGCTCTTTTTATTGCAACAGACTCCTTTCATGCCGTTTTTGCGATGGTTTTTATTTGTTGAGGTGCTGCTTTTGTGAGATACAGGAACTGATGGTAGGTGAGGGCGGCGATGGTATGATCCACGGAAAAATCGACCATAAGATCGGCAGTAATATCGGCGGTAAAATCGGTAGTGAGATCAGCGGTAAAATCGGTAACAAGATCAGCGGTAAAATCAGAGGTCGAATCAGGGGCATCATAATAAAATCAGAGATAGGATCAGCTGTAACATCAGTGGTACAGTCCGTGGTTAGATTGGTAGTAAGATCGGCCGTAAGATCAGTGGTAAGATTAAGGGTAAGATCAGCGGTATGATCAGTGGTGAAATCGACGATAAGATCAGTAGTTAGATCAACGATAACATAAGCGGTTAGATCAGGGACAAAATCAGCGGTAAAATCAGAAGTAGGATCAGCAGTAAGATCAGCGGTAGGATCAACTATGAGATAAGCGGTAAAATCAGTGGTAATATCAATGGTACGAGCTATTACATAGCACTACCTGTGCTCTCACATAGCTCTACCTCTGTTTTTACATAGCTCTACCTCTGCTCTCAAATAGCTCTAGCTGTGCTCTTACATAGCTCCACCTCTGCTCTTACATAGCTCTACCTCTGCTCTTACATAGCNGCGTTCTGACACTAACGTTATTGTGTTCTGACACTAGCGTTATTGTGTTCTGACACTACCGTTATTGTGTTCTGACACTAGCGTTATTGTATTCTTACACTACCGTTATTGCGTTCTGACACTGCCGTTATTGTGCTCTGACACCACCGTTATTGGGTTTTGACACAATATTTTTGAGCTCTGACGCTACTGTTATTGGGTTCAGACAATTTTACAATTCGGTTCTTACACCACTGTTATTTGGTTCTGGTACCACTCTTATTCGGTTTTGATATCGTATTTTTTTGTTCAAATACTGGTTTTTCTAGGCTTACTTCGTGTAGGCTCATTTAGGTCATCATATTTATTCNGTTCTGACACTACCGTTATTGTGTTCTGACACTACCGTTATTGGATTTTGACACAAAATTCTTGTGCTCTGACGCTACTGCTATTGGGTTCAGACAATTTTGCAATTCGATTTTTTCACCACTGTTTTTTGGTTCTGGTATCACTCTTGTTCTATTTTGATATCCTATTTCTTTGTTCAGATACTGTTTTTTCTAGGCGTACTTCGTGTAGACTCGTTTACGTTATCATATTTATTCACTAGGCCTCCATACATTCAATTCAAACTCTAGCCTATCCTTTCCGTGCTTCCAACTGTTTGTCAAAAATCTTATATTGTAAATTTTGAAACGCTTTTCTTGCCAATAGCAGGACAAATGTTCATCAAATTGTGTTTAGATAGCTCCTCAATAAACATTGTTTTTTCGTAGTTTCATCATCAGTAGAGCTCATTTGTCTTGTTACAAATGACAAGAAGTGCTTCAGTAGCTCTGACACAGCCACACCTGTCGCACGACCGTCGCTAGAGGCCCAGGGACTCGACGTACTCACGTGTCCTGCCCAGTATTCTCCGCCAGGACAACCAAAATATCTCTCAGATAATCGTCTTGAAAGCAACTGTATCCTCCAACGCTCTGAGCTTCGGTCTGCCTTCGTAGTTGTCTCAAATTTAGCGTCGGTGCATGAAACTGAGAAATGATTTTACTGTGAAGGAGTTGTTACGGAAAAAGTAATAGAGTGCACTCGTTGGGTCTTTCATGTTTTGGACATGATGTGCATTTGTTAATTTAAAAATAGGCAGTGAAATAGAAAAACGGACTCTGAAGCACGCAGTCTAAAATTTATTGTGTTGAATCTATGAAACATAAGAAATATTCCCTGCAATTTCTCTTCATTAGAAATGAATTCAAAGTTACTCCTCGTGTCGCTGGGAAAAACAGCTGGAGAAATACTAATTAATTCAAACGACTTCTTCAATAACATAAAGAAAAAGTTAGATTGATTAGAAATTATGTCTTCGAAGAATAGAAAATATACCGTTCATATTTCATCGATGTAATTTGAAAGAAACACTGGGCAAAGATATAACATAAGCGTTGTACAAAACACCATCAAATATACGAGATAAAAATTTCATATATCCTGAAAGCTGAATGTTTTTCTGAATCAAAAAATATTTTGATAAAATAAAAACTTCCTGTCAGTGTTAGGTTATCACCAGCACTCTACATTATTCCATTCTGTAGTTCACTTTAAACGATACAAACTGCAGTTACATACTCGTGTTACAATAGTTTATATTGTAATCTCATCTAGTATGTCTTGTCTTTCCACATCTGTTGAATATAATTGCTACACGTATGTCAGGAGGGAGGCCGTGGGCTGGTATGTACACATTACTTCTTCCCTCTTACATGCACACATTTTGTGTCATACAAGTTAAACATGTCCAATCATTAGCAGCATAAACATTCGTTATTTCTTAAAATACATGACATAAGTCTTGATTTTTTCATTTATTTGTCTGCCGGATAACAACTTTAGCAGGCCTATGTTCTTAGCAGGCAAGCTCATATTCCCGCTCAGAGAATTCTCAACACGCCATGTCGTATCAACCTACTTTCGTCAGGTCAGTACTGCAGTGGAAGGAGGCGTTTGCAGGCGTGCATGACTTTGCAATGCTATGCAGAATAAATGTTCTTGGTGTTCTCTTTGCAATAAATTGGTATTTCTATCGAAAGGGTTGGTGAATTAGTTCTAAGTCGCTCGCACGTGTTCTTCCCATGTATGTATGACCAAAGCTATACTGAAATATGTCTTGAAACAACATGATGTATCTAATTGTTTGGCACTTAGTACAGATGTTTAAAAATATTCATCTCTATTTAAATTGTTTATAATTTCTCAGTTCATCTACAGAATTGTACAGGAAATCAGAGTAAGTTAAATACTCGGACGAAATTCCGTAGACTTTTGTACAGTGTGTTGGGGCTGTCACACGTACATACACATACATATAAGTAGGCGTACACGCGAGTGCGAGCGCATTTGTTCATAATTTCAAATGACTGAGAAGAGGGTATCGTAATGCATCTGTAATACACATCCATGTGTCTATTTTAAGAAGTCGTATTACACAGGTACAACATACGTATGTCATAAATGCAGAAGTGCATCTGCAAATGCGAACGTTTTGGTACATGCGGTTACTCCATTTAGCATATATCAAAACAAGTCGCTCTCTGACAAGATTCTAATTTTAACTCTTTACTCTAATTTCTTTTTATTGATATCCCAATACGTTCCTCTATTTCTGCCGAACGTGACGAGGATTTAGATACACCACGTAATTTGTGATTGATTTAAACTTCATGGAAGCCCTAATTTGGTAATATGGTGGAGATTTTTTTTGTGTATCTTCTATTTTCTTTTAACTGTTATAAAATCAAAGGAATTGTGATACTAAATGTATTCTTTCACCCTAATCATTTGCATCGAAATAAAGGCAACGATGCTAAAACTGTTTATTTCTTTTCGTGAAGTTTAGAGGTGATAACTCTGGTTTCATCAAACGATATGGAACTTTGAGGGTGACTACACATTAAACCTGGAAAATTTGGAGGGTGCCTAAGCATTCACTGAATCTCAATAAATAATCATAGTTAGCTGCTATTGGCAAAGAGATATAGAAAACATAAGGTAAATCAAGGCCTCCACTTTAAAGCAAAGTAATTAACTTATATTACGTTTTTTTAGTTAGATGGATACTCGCTTCCTTTCCGAGGCGCTACCCAGGGCAACTATAATGACACTCAGTGCTCTGACTCAGAATTATAATTATGGGGCCAGGAATATTGCGGGCATTGTTCTAGGGACCGATGTACCTAAAGTATTCGGGTGCACAAATTATGAAGATCATTACGCCTTGATCGTTTAATGCAATAGCTGTGGTTGAGGGCTTAATTGAAACCGGAATGCAGATGAAGCTGACCAATTTCGTGCGCTCCGGAAATGTCATTCTGCGATTTGGATGGCTGGACGAGCCCACGCATCTCTATTTAAATGTGGGTGTCGTCTTGCCGAGCGTGAACTGCAGCTGAATTATATCAATAAATTTGTGTGAATTTGATTTCTGGGCAAAATCGTGAACACATATTCACATATGAGTGCAGTTCCATCGGAATCCTATGGGGAAAACTCTGCGTTGTTTATCGAAGGTATGAATTTTCATCACGTTAGCAATGGATGCATGTTGTTTGTCTTTTTTTCAGTTTTTATAGCACCAAAATTGTGCGTAGATATTTTTATGTACTGTATGATGCACACAATTTACATGCCACTATTGCAGTGGTTTTTTCAATCAACAATCAACAGATGTGTTTCTGAATTTCTCTCTCATGAATTAAAGGCAGAGTGAAATTTTTGACATACTAAAATTCCAGTTCCAAGCTTTTAGCTTTGCAAAACAATTGAGTGTGCGTGAGAAGATATCGAAACTTATTTTTAGACGCTTGCAATTATGTATACGTGGGTAAATTTTTACTAGTGTTTATACTATACTGTTCTAATTTATCAACGCTGATAAATCTATCTCTTAATATTTTCGTACGAATATATGTATTAGAATAAAATACTGACAAGGAACTAGACGGGGATACGTCACCAAGAGTAATTGCTGCTTTTTATAACGAGAACTCGCAATTTCATTTTACGGAGTCTTTTTTCGACAATTCTGGTAATTTTGCTTGGGTTCAACGGGAAATTTGTTGCCTTTCCTTCCTCATACACAGACCTTGCATAGACTTGTTCTTGCGTCATATTGCGGTTCTGGATTTTATTTCACACCTTGTGAACCTTCAGAGCTATGAAAAATTGCACACGCGATGCGAATCTATGATTTACCGTTCGGTGTTCTGCATAGAAAGCGTCCTAGCGCTAACGTTGCAGAAAGCAAGTGTTTGTTCTGAAAAATATCGCTTATTGTTAAGTAAGTTGCATTGCTCAGCATAGCTAATGCATGTACACACAATCAGTTAGAGTGAGTTGTTGCAGTGACTTTGCAGGTTTCCCGTTTATTGTTTAAAAAAATGAAAACTTCATTGAAGAATTAATGCAAGAAATATTTTTTAAAACTATTTCCCAATGTGTGATAAAAGCAAGCTCCTACTGCAATATAAAACCCATTCAGCGGAATTATATATATTTATGCTTAAGTTTTCATTCATTTTTTATTACTTTTCACTGCGTGGAATATGTACAGAGTTCGTGGGGATCAGAATGACACCAAGCTACCAGGTCAAGGTTCATTGCATTCCATGCTGAGGACATTGGAATATCCATCAAGCCTACGATGGATATTCCTATAATGTAATGAATGAAGCCTATGATGTAAGGTATCAGAGTTCCTTTAACTCTTCGATGCAATATATTTTAGTATGGAACCTACAACTTAAGCGACCAGAGTTCTTGGGACGTCTGGTTGGGATGCAGTTAGCTCATAAATTCAACAGAGCGCGCTTTGCAAGGTGAGGGATGTCATGGCTCCGCGCTGATACCGCGCCCAGACGTGCTCAATGGGCGGTCCTATGGATCATGCGAGGTAAAAAGTCCTTTGAAAAGTAGCCCATTGATTAATCAGCGGGTCACGATGACCTTGAGAATATGTAAAAATGCTTGTTTTCGAGACTTTAAGCTCAAAACCGAGTGAAATTTTCACACCCGAGCTCCAAAAAAGTGAATACGTTTCGTTGATTAAGCATTAAAAATAAGTTTGTTCTATAGCAGATTTGAATTATAAGTTATTACGAATTTGCTTACGTTTGTGCACTAATTTCCATACCTGATCTCTTATTATGAAATTTTATTAATAGTATCATTCCAATTTTGCTGGATAGGGTTTGAAGGATGCATAGCTTAATAGATTTTCTTTACAGGAAAAATTTGAGAGATGTACTAGGTGATACAAAAGTTCCACAACAAATACTTTTCATTATAAGTTCACAGAGAATAAATAAAATAATATGAAATTTGTTGGAACAGGCTTACTACA